>JAQIWG010001537.1:0-24071 GCA_034695025.1 Chamaedrilus cognettii
CACCTCTCCCAATGTTGAACCGGGTAACCGGCACCAATGGTCTCAGCTCAAACAACCATCGCAGCAGGCAATAGAAGCCCGTACTGCTAAAGGTTTATTGACTAGGGTGTTTATCGTTAGAAATAATCTATAGCTAAATGCGCTAAATTTATTATGACTGTAGTGCGCTTTTAAGTCAACGGTGCAATTACATAGGCCTATTTTAGACTACTTAACGTAATCTCTATCGCCGATTGAATAAAAATGAGAGATAAATAATACTATCGTTATTAGGCGGTGCGGCGCACAAACGGGATTAACTGCTTTTAGTGGACTAGGCCTTTAGTGGCTCAGCGGGAGGGAAATGCAATACAGACTAATCGCTGTTGAGTGAGTCACTTGCCTTGAGGTAGGCCTCCGACTCGAAGATGTCTTATATAACGCGGATCAACGAGCGCAGGCGGTTTTGCTACCCCAGCAGGTTGGCAAACCTTGCAGCCCACAGCTCCCCGGGCGAGCTATAAAAGGCGACTGAAGAACCGGCATCTCTTAACACAAGACGGACTGCTATTGTCTTTGTTGCTAGTAACTTACTACACACGCTTCTTAACCCTCAAAAACATCGCCATCATCATCCCACGATGTGCGCAGAGGGTTTATCGGATAGGAAGTATGCAGCTGCTTATTAAAATTTAGTGAGAGGCCCTGAGAATAATGCGCCCGTCTTGCAGGCAAAATATTGCGTGTTAAAAATAAAAATTGACACCGAAAGAAAACAGACTGTACATGTATACGACAAAGTCTGATTCCAGACAGATCGGGTTATATAGCTCTATGTATGCACTCTCAGCTGAACTTGAATGAATAATATCGGTATGGATTGTTATAAAGCATAGAAAAAATTAGCTATGCAAAGTTGGTGGAAACTTTGTGAAACAGACAGAATCTGATATCCACCAACTCTCTGGATTTAATCGTTTCGCAGAACACTATCCGAGAGAATAGATGGCGACTCAGAATCGATTTCGGTTCGCTCGCCTGTCTCTCTCCATCCCGGATTTCATCTCATTGGTGGAGGAGCAGGCTGGCTCCTCCCCTTTCCCTGGCTCCTCCCCTTCCCCTCGTGGTGGGCGGGGCTACCCGCTGGTGGTCAAGGTGGTCAGCGTAGAGGCGGGCTACCAGGCTTCCTGTCCGCTGCTGTCCACTAACGCAGTGAGTGTGTTAAGTTTTTTGTAGTATCGTGTGTAGCACAAAGACTATAATATAGTAAACCTATATACAGTTGGGTTCTGCGCAAGAGAGCCGGCACAGAACCGCTCCCCCTTCGGGACATACGCCTTCAAAGCAAGCTTTAGTTGGCCTACCGGTTGGGATGATTACGTCAGGGGATTGAAATAAGTAGCGCACCGCTTTCTTCCCCTGCAGATGAGCCGTCGACGTGGGGGGTGGCGGGTTTGGCGTTGGCGGCGGCCGTCAGAAGACTTACTGGGAGAGTGCTCTGATGGTGATACAGTGAATACAGCGAAGACAGCGAACAGTCAAAGTTTTCTTAAAAGTATTTCTGCAGAAGCAGATAAAATAGAGCGCACTGCTATCAGCGTCTTCCCTCTCATCGATCAAAATTCTATGGGTCTAGGCGTAGGCCCATAGAAAATATTATGTATAAGCCCTACAGTAGGCTAGCTGCGAGCCGTCATTTAATATGTAGTATATATATATATATATATATACATTTGTTATATATAGCTTATAATAAGCTTAGCCTATGCCTGTGAGCTTTCAACGCGTTTTAACGCCTGTTTCAGTTGTTGTATGTGAGCGCTGCGGAGGTGCGACAGCGCGTCGCCTTCTGTAGTCATGACAACGGGCGTCATGTGACAGTTCCTCTCCACACCGCAGACAAGTACAACATCATTTACCGGGGTGGAACGAGTAAGGGTCTCTTTCAACCATGCATATTTTACATGCAATTTTGCATGCAATTTTGCATGCAATCGTGTTAAGGCGGACGGACAATCGTTGTCATGACAACGATTTCCTTAACTGAGTTTCATGCAAGCCCTGCATAAAATCCAGTTAAGAAAATCGTTGTCATGACAACGATCATTTCACATTGTAATTTTCTTAACATGATGGCATGCACAATTGCATGCAAAATTGCATCTAAAATTGCATGAAAAATATGCATCGTAGAAAAAAGGTCTAAGGCTTTCATGATTCTATGATCATTGTAATATACCGTGCTAGGCTATTGCTCATAAAATTCAGAATTATGATGCTACAATCAGCGAACAGTTTCATAGAGAGGGCACAAATGGGTGATTTACTAACGAGCCAGATCGATAAAACGTATCATAAAAACTCTAATGTTGGGCTGCGTTGGGGTTCATTATTAATGATATACTTAATAACAGGCCTTAATAATAATTATATCGAGTTTATAGTTCGTTTCATCGTCGAAAGACGTAATCGAGGACCTCAGTTTAGGCCTGCCATTATACTACACAGTACTGAAGCAGTCGTTTCATTCATGAATTCGGTTCGACTTTTAATGCACTCCATCATTGCATCAATGCTGCGAATCACACTGTGACTTCAAGTTCTGAATTTGAACTGAATTATTTTTATTATTCACCGTAGTAGACCGTAGACGCTTGAATGTGGCTTTTTCGCTAAACCACAGTTTTTTGTTGCCATCATCGTGTGGTCTGCATGCACGTATGGTTAGTGACTCACAGTTACGTGTCCTGCAGAAGTTACCATATTAATATGCAGCAAACTTTGGACGCGTTGCTTGGCAGTGGACGACGTCAGACAGTGACTTTTCAACTAGGTTACTTCAAAAATGGGCATAGTCCCATGCGGTGGATGATTTTGAAAAGAGTTGGGTACAGGTGCGAGTGATTTAAATCTTTTAATAACGCGATCTCATGTTTCAATTAATACTCTAGTATGCAGTTATACGCAAAATGTGCGATAAATGAAAATTTGCATTCGTAACGTTGAAGTTAGTAGTGCACACGAAAATAGTATAGATGCGAAAGTGTAAAAATTGCAATGCATAATTGTGATACAAAAGCACACTGTTAAGCCTCACAAACTTTTGTCAGCACCTTATTTGCATTTATTTTTGTTTTGAAAAGTTCTGAAATTATTCATTACAATAGTTAGTAGCCTAGTTAAAGATGATCATTGTAGAATATATTTTACTAGATATGGGTTTAATTAGCAAGATAACTCTTCTAGTTTTGCAACATCAATTCGACAAAAAAAATCGAGAAAGGAACGGAATTTAATAAAAAACACCAAGCTCTGCATGATATACACAAATCATTTTTGATATCCCTTATCTGAATGACGTAAATCTGGAAAATCTGTCCTGCTGCAGAGGGTCCGTCCATGTACCTCAAGGACCTCGTCAAGCTCACATCCCGAGAGGAGTTGCTCGTCACCATGACTGACAACCCAGAGATGCGCCTTAGTCCTGCCCAGGGGGCTGAGCCTACCACATACGGACCGCTCCGATTGGTGGGAGTGTACGAGGAGGCGGGACTTGTCTGTCAGCCGATATCAAACAGTGAGCAAGCTGACTTGTGTGTCCTTTGCTTAAATAAATTTTGCTTAAATACATATTTCATTGATAATTGATATTAATAAAATTAATAATTGTTATGAGTTAATTTTTTAGTCCTTCTCTTAATATCTCAAGTTTTCCTGCATTATAGTGTAGAAAAATGATGAAAAAGGCTTCAAAATAGCGCCATGCCAGACAGACTTGTCGAGGCTCGCTGAGTATCGAGGAGGAGGCTGGAGTGGACGCTTTATTAAACCAAGTTACAAAGTCGCAGTCGCAAAGTCGTAAAGTTTACTTTAACTGAAATATTGGACTAGGGGTTAAGAAATTTTTCCACACATTCCTTAGGAACGCTAAAGAAAATTAAATTAGCTTAGGCTATGGTCGCAAAAAGATTCATGTTTTTTTCAGCAAATTTAACTTTTAAAACTTTCTAATATTTCACTAACGTGTTTTAAATAATTTGCTTGAACGTCCATGCAGGTCTTGAGCTGGGGGAGTCTGTGGTCTGGGTCTCGGTCAACTCCCCTGTCCAGCTGGACCAGGCTGAGGGACTGGTGATGAGCACAGCCCAGAACTTCTCGCAGTGTCTGGAGAATTTGCAGGGCAAGCGAGCAGGCACCCAGCATCCCATACAAGATGGTCAGGCTTTGTCCCGTTCAAAGAATTTGTGCTAGCCATAGAAGCATAGAAGAGCTAGATTGTGCATCTAAAGGAATGGAAAATTGTATCCTATCCCCTTGAGATTGACAAGGAGAGAATTTTTTGGATAATTTTTATTGGAACGATCTTTTGGATTATTTTTTTTACGAAATCGTTTGTAATTTATTTTTATAGAAAGATGCCTATTTAGAGCAATAAAAAAGCATAAATCACGTGCTAAGTGGGAAAGTTTTTACGGAAGTGCACAGATGTGCGTTTATTAATCAAGTGTAAAATTTTGAATGATAAAGTATCGGCCCCATTTATGCGCGATGGTGTTGACTATTCTCTTCTATAGACCTACTATGCATGCTTTGCAGGTTAACCTCATTTTATTTTCAAGTTCTACGCTGCATGTTATATGCTGTGGCCTTGACTTATAGAACTAGGCTGCTGTACAACTTTTAGCTGAGCATAAATACTTCAATATAAATGATTTTCATATTTCATGTATTGTGCACGTAACGTTTTAGCCGCGTTGATATGAAGAACGGCTCGGTCGTTGAAGCGTTGCCATCCTGTTAGGAGAGACTTTATTCAAGCCTTCATTGCGCGTCAATGATAAATTTCAAGCTTCGCGAAGCTTGAAGCTTTTAATTTTTGTGTCTGATGTTTTTTCAGTAGAAGAAATGGGTCGAATTATCAGTCCTGTAGTTAGGTCGTCAATGCTGCTAATAAATTAGGCAAGATATGATAGTGCAGAGAGTGCGGTGTAGCTTTATACTAGGGCACATAATAGTAACATACGATAGTTTTATGCCATATTTTCATACGAATCCTGCATTTCATTTTAAAACCGGTAAATTTCACATCTTTAGCTTAAAATAAACTTGATCCCGTGACTAATTTGTTTTCTGCTGGCTGATATTTTATCACGATCAACCTAGAGCCCTAGAGAGCTAAGCTTAATTGAGGGGCCATATAATTTTATAGGCTCCAGCGTTTGGCACAATACGATCGCCCAACGGTAGGCTGTTCCGTTATTAGATATGTGGATACAAAATATGTAACAAACGAAATCTATAATTTTCTTGTTCTAGACATGGTGTTGCTGGCCGGAACACCACCCTCCCTCTCTGACGTCACACGGACCGCCCACGCCACGCGTCTCTATCACGTCCGCGCGAACGCTGCCCAGCCTTCGCTGCGCAATGACGTCACTAACAATCAACAGCGCGCCGCCATTCCATCTATGACGTCACGGGCCGCCAATGGCCTTGCAGTCGCAGCCCAAGGCGAATCTACTACTCGAGGCTCAGAAAAACCCAGGCCTGAAGCCTTGGATAAACCCAGGCCTGTTGTGAGTATCGTTCGGAGGCCATCCATCGCCGTGGACTCGATTCGAGCTGAAGATAATCCCAACACCCAGGGACTTGGAGATGGACTTACGACCGGTCGCTGGCCGGCGAAACAAACTGCGGTTCCAGCGACCGTAGATGGAACCGCATCATCATTTACAGCGGCATCGGTGTTCAAAATTCCTGCACTGCCGCCGGTGGTACTTTCAAAAGCAGCATCGCAAATGGGATCGTCAAGGATTTCTGACACATCTACTGCTTCAGCAGGAAAGCTTACGCCACCGACACCGCCTTCGAAGTTTGGTAAAGGTCTGACTATACAGTCGTCAGTTGTTTCTGAGACGTCGGAGAGGCACTGGAGAAGTAAATCCCCCCAGAGGGTACCGCTTGTGTTGAGCAGTGCTCCCACTTCACCGGTCACGAATGATGATGCAGTGGTGACAACACCGCCTATCTCATACAGCAGCGCACCGGTTACACCCACCTCACCCTTTGTCAAAGCTACCTCGATCCCCCCTGCTCCGTCAATCAAAGTAACACCCACATCACCAGTGGAGTCATCAGCGCAATTTAATCGAATTTCACCCCCATACGCATTGGTTAACAAGGTGGCTGCTGCCCCGCAAACAATAGTTAAGAAGACGCCCCCCGCACCCCCGTTAGTTGGCAGGACGCAACCCACGCCCCCAGCGTTGGCTGACGGCATCCCACCTGCGCCGCCATTGTTGTTTAGCAAAGCCGTCTTTCAACACATAAGCCAACTGTCAGCTTATGATGAGACCCTTCAGGGACTAAAGTTGGTCGGAAAGGCTCCGCCAACCTTGCATCCACCATCGCGTAGTGAAAGTTCTTCCGATAAGTCGACTATATCGAGAAACGTGACTTCCTATGCCTTCAGCAAGCCGTCGAGAAGTTCCGTGTTATTAGGAAATCAATCGCGGGATGTTGCTGATGAAAACCCTGCATTGGTCAAGAGATCGGTGACTTCTCCTGAATTCAGAACAACTGCCGATTGCGAGGAGAATAATACAGATGGCAGAAATAACGGTCGGTATCAGAGGTCACATTCGCACGAACAAAAGCAGGATATGGAAGCGAACACGCAGCCTTTCAAACAACAGATGCTGCGCCGGATGAATTCTGTGCAACATTCGTCATCGGATGCTCCCTTGGCAAATTCTAGCAATGGGGAAACCGTGTCATATGTCGCTGAGATCAGTCGCATGCTTAGCGACTACATCAAGCCTCACGTTCAGCAGAACTCAAACCTCATGAACGGAAGTGATATCGGGTCGATTAGAATCCGGAATGTCAGGGAAGCTAGATTGAATGGAAGCTATGAAACTGATGGTGATACACAGTCTCGAATGTACGGGAATGAAGTAAATTTCAAGGCGATGCGTAGCGGATTCCAATCCGGAACGATCCGGAATGGAGAAATGCACAGTGTGAATCTGAACTTTGGAGAATCTATAAGAATTCACAATCAAATGGCGGCATCTGGAGTGGCGCAGAATGAAGAAGCTTCCGGAACAGTCCAGAATGATGATCAGCTCTATATGGAACCTAATGTCGTTAAACGTGTCGAGTCCTTGACGTTGAGCTCTCAACAAGTGCCATCTTCGAGCTCCATCAGTTCTTATTCCACCACCAGACGTCACTCCTCCTTTCTCATGCCGCCTGCGCCCGAACCATCTCCCATTGTTCTCGATCAGGAACTAATTCCCTTGGATCACGACCCTTCTGATGAAAGAGAAATCGACGAAAAAGCCACGACTAGGGCTGACGTAAACGGGAACTATATGTCTGCGAGAGGAATGAAGAAATCCATACGTGCCTTTTCGTCTTTGTTTGGCCGTAAATCGATCAAAGACAACAACTTGGTGAAGAAGAAGAAACCGGTCGTGGAGGATATTTACGAAGAAATTCAAGAAGTTGACACGGGTCCGATGACGTGGCAAGACGAAGGGGGGGACCTGCAGAAGGTGTCAGGGCAGAAGGAAGCGGTGGGACTGGAGAAAGCAGAAACAGAAAGTCGAGTCTCTGGCCAGTCGGATACGAAAACTGTATCGTCAAGTGACTCGTCTGAGAGCGGCGTCAGGTACTAGTCTCCGTGATATTACTATGGAGATACTTTTTTAAATCATAAGAGCCTGTTTAATGTGAGCAGTGTCAATAATTGTCAATTACAGTTGTAGTAACACAACAGGACTCGCGAAAATGTATTTAAACACCTTTTTATTCTTTTAATTTTTCCAAAATCAATGTAAATAAATGCAGTATTTATTATATAATGACTTCAAACCAGTTCCCTAGCAAGTTGGAGAACAAAGAATAGACTTGCAGCCCAGATCTCTTTGGGCGAATAAAATACAGTGGCCTGAAAAATGAAAGAAATTTTGTGACCTACTTCATCCCAACTTTTCTTAAATGTTAAATTCTGTCGTCAGATGGGCGTCACTTGGCGATGTGCCTCTCGATCTAACGTCTCTTTCGATCGCCGATATTGCGACTTGTCTGCGAATGCTCAAAATGGAGAAGCACGCGCAAAGGTTGGTTTGTTCTGTCTCGTGCTTTCTTAAAGCCATATCTGTGACCATAGAGTTGAATATGCAGTCCAAATGACATAAAATTGTGTACGAAGATCAATGATTACAATGCTGAATTTAATGAATGACTGCTAAGAACTGCTTCGAAAAGTTCAAAATGACTCTCACGTGGAGACCATAAAATTCCATAGATTAAATTATGCCCCGGTTGTGCCTGTTGCATCAGGTTTGCACGCAAAGACGTGGACGGGGCCCTGCTCGCCTCCATGGACCGCACGCTGCTGGTCAACACGTTCAAGCTGAGCCAGTTCGACGCCAACAAACTCGTTCAGTTCAAGAACGGTTGGCGTCCGCAGCGCGTCTGACCGTCAAGCCGGCCGTATAGATATCTCTACGAACCAGATATCTAAAGATACCGTAAACGTGAAATTTTCGATTCGGTTAAACCACTAGGCTACACCATAGCAAGGTGCTATGGTGTTCGTGTTTGCTGCGTCGGACTGAGAATCCAGACTCCACAGACCTGAGTTCAAATCTCCGTGCCGGCAACTATGGAACCATGTATTACGGGTTGTAAGGCTGTTAAAACACAATTGTCGCTAGCTACAAAATTGTGCCAGATAATTATTTAGTTAATTGGCGTCGGGTAGGGCATCCGGCCATAAAAACCCAGCTCTAGCTAAAACCCACCTCATCAGGGCGCAAACGTCTAAACCTGTGTGAAAACATGGGCATTAACACACTAGACGACAAAAGGTTGGTTAGTTAGATTGGTTGTTGGTTGTCGACGTACGTTCAGTCCGCCGTAGACCTAATTATCCAGCAGCAGTCTTAATGGTGAATGCACACCTTTCGGTCAAAACGAAGGAAGCGGTCAAAACAAAAGAAGTCTTGTCGTTAAGGACAGTACTAAAAGGCCTTTGCGGTCAAAACGAAGGAAGTTTTGTCGCTAAGGACTAAAGTGGTATAGATTACTATAGAACTCGTCCAGCCGACCTGACGCCATGATCCTTAACAAAAAGAATGCTGCACGCAGCATTCTTTTTGCTAAGGTCACAGTGACCTTAAGGACGGCGGTTGGCGTTGGTTTGCCGACAGCGCGCACACCTAGCGGTCCCGCGCCTATTCGTTTAAATGAACGCCACGGTGAACCTTCCGTCGTTTTGACCGAAGGGTGCGCATTCATCATAAGAGACGCGAATTCACTATTGACTCACTCTGTGCAATGTAACCTTGTTGTTGTTTGACATTAGACGTATCACTCACTGCCTGTTTGTATCACTGCCGGCTTTTTCAGCATCTTTGTATTATAGAACTGCAGCTTCTTAGATTATTATGCGTTGTGCAATATGTGTTGAGTAATGTCTATAGAGGATTTCTTAAATTAATCATTTATCCAGCTATAGGTAGAAAATGTGGTACTAATTTAATTTCCTGCGATCAATCTATTTGTGCTATTATTTAATAATGCACGCCTATCAATGTGTCTGTAGGAGATTTCTTGAATTAATTGTATATCGAACTAGGTTGAAAGTTGTTACTAATTTAATTAATTGCAACAAATTTATTTAAATTATTTTATGATCAGTTTCTCGACATATCAAAAACATGTAGGCTGCTGAGCGTACACAGTATCATTGTCAGCGCTTAGAAAATTCTTCACTATTCTTTCTCTTGGGATGTGCCAGTTTGAATGCAGACGGGTAATATTCATTCCATGGAGACTATATCATTGGGTTTTTACTAAGATGAACTTTTCACTGCACTAGTCAAATATTTTTCAATCGAGAGGAACTAACGACCACCGGAAGGGGTGAGGATTATGGGGACAAGACAGTCTAAGCATTCAGACAATTTTCTCACAACACTGGCTCAAGGGGGAAAAACATTGCTTATCACTAGATATAAAAATCTCATGACTTTTTTGGCCTCTTATCACCAAAGGTCATTAGTAAGTTACCAAAAAGCAACTGCACAAGCTTTGGATTACAACTGCACTTTTTAAACCGCACACTTTGTGCCATAAGTAAAAATTTTGATGACCGCCGCGATCCACTGCATGAGCGAGAGAAGGGCTTAACTCTCCTTTGGCCCATCCATGAATTCTGATTATCAAATTTTACATAGAAATTTATTTTTTAAAGTTAAGGAACCTCCCTCGTTGTGTGAAAGGTGGTAAATGAACAAAGCTTGGCTACACCCCTTTTCTGCGGCAATGGCGTTTAACAAGCAGTTATGCCACACCTCAAAAACACATTTTTTTGAGGTGTGGATTAATTTTTCCCCAAAAAGTGGCGTCCACTTAAATCAGTAGTCTACTATATGTAGTCCTAAAATGTAAAGTTCATATAACAAAGTGTAGTCCGCTCTTATTTAGCAGTCCTTAAATGCACAGTTCGTGTCTGGGCCTATGTGTCTAATATTTTGAGGTCGGCTCCTTTAGTCTGGCGTAGATCAAATGTCCGGCTTCCTCCTGCTTCAGTGGATGAAACAGGAGAACAATTCTGAAACAGCGTAAAATAAGATACAATATTAAGTCGAAAATACAGCGTTAAAATTTATTCTGAAACGGGTATACTTATCTTAATGATTTTGGATGCAAATATGCCAGAAAATTCTGGATGTAGGCTTAATGCAACAAAACGGCAACACAGTTATTACTGTTAAAAAATGAGTTACAAGTCGGCCTAAATTCAATTAGCTACAATTCGACATTACATTTTATCACATACCTTAATTAAATCAGATAAAATTAATTATTATCAGTCTATGTACATCCAATTCAAAGATGCAGCGTCTAAACACACAAGCATAGGCCTAAGGCTCTGCATAAGTTACATGCATTTCAAAGACATAATTGTTGCACAGTGATTAGGCCAAGTTGTAAATCGATATGTGTGGCGGCACCAAATCATATTTAAAAAAAATAAAAACCAAAACTAAATTAACCGGCTAGTCTATTCTGTTTGTGTTCATGTTTTCACATGGATTAGTCCTGACATTGTGCGCGTTTGAAAAACACACTTTTTCTAAAGCGTAAGATTCTAGTTTTTCAACCTCAACACATGACTGGGCAGTACCCACCTCTCCGGGGCCACGCTAGGCAGGGCCTTGAGCACGTATTCATAGATGTCGGCCGTGTACTTGGGGTTGCGGTCGGCGTCAAAGACCCCTATCGACCAAATGTCGATAATGGCGGTCGGCTGATCATTGCCCGAGCGACATATGCGCACGTTGGACGTCAGCGAGACGGAGATGACCTGTTAAGAAGAAATATTTTAAGGTGCTGTTGTGCACAGAATACGCTGTTGTCCATTGAAATTTTCAGCTGTAAATGAAAATGTGCAGTTTTAATCGAAATGGGTAGCTGCAATGAATCCGCACACACACAATGTGAACAGTTTGTGCGGTTCTAAATCCGAAACTGAGGCGTTGCAAATTTGTGGTGAAATTATTTCAAATTTCACATTATTTTTGTCACCCTCGTCCAATAGTTCAATATACAGGACTCCAACAAACAAAAAAATTGTTCTGCTATACAAGGCTCGGATTTGCCAAGCAAAGAATCGCTCCCCCTTTACGATTCGCCCGATGAGGTCTGGGCTTCAGCAATTCTTTGTTCCCCGGCTTGCAGGAGCAGGCAGCTGGGGGGTGGACCTTTCATCTGGGGAAGAGGCAGTTGCTGCACCCTCCCTATGTAGTTAGGTAGTTAGGGCCCGTGTTACTGTTTTGACTTTAGATTAGACAGTGAGGACAGAAGCCTCACGCAAAGGAAAAGGATAAAGAGTCCACAGCAAAGTAACATTACTCACTCGTTCCTGCTTGCCGAGCGTGATAGCGAGGACCCGACTGAGTCCCTTTGTGAAGTCGGCAGGGACCTGCCGCTCGCCGAGGTTCGTCTGCACGCTGCACACGGGCAGGGAGCGCGCGCTTTGGACGAGAGGCATCAGGGGCCGAACCCGAGTCTGACGCAGCAGCGTGGTAAGCGCTCTCCTGGCTAACATGGCTGCGGACAGAAGAAGAATAGAAGAAGCAGCGTTAGCGGAGCTGTTGTTATTTTGCTTTGAAAGTTTGCGTTCTCAATTATTTTGAACTGATCGCGCGATGAAAGTTAAAGTTTTAAACTTTGAACTGGTGCTGAGCTACATGTACGGTATATTATATAGGCCCACTTGTAGGCCCCTACATGCCACTCTAATATCCATTGGTTAGGCTACAAGACTGGGGCCGAGTCTACTATATGTTAGCTATGCAAGGCGGGCTGGGAAGCTCGCGCACTGCGTCTAGGCTAAGCGTGCTTTCAGTGCTCGCTATACGCCCAAGGCCACTGTGACGGTCTAAAGGTCTCGCTTCTATTGCAACTCGCCGTCTGTAGCCTACGCTGTTAGATTGGCCACCGACTGTGGATCTCTTCTTTCTGTGACATATTATGTAGGCTAACAGGCCCCGGGTTGGGCATCATGCAGACGCTCTTTTCTAGTAAAAGAGCTGCAATGATGCACAGGAAAGTGGCAGAAATGTGGCACAATGCCCATGTCAATAATAGGAAATGAATACACAGTGCCCAGGGTATTTATAATTATGACAAAAATGAAAGCACGAATGATTATTCTATTTTGGTATCTTCGCCAAGAAGCGAGCTGCAAGACTTGGCTATTTGGCCTTGAATACGTCACGAAAATGATTTATGTTTTTGCAGTCTGCGCCTGAAGGGCGCGGGCACTGCAGCGGCATGAGCGACCAAGCGAAATTTGTGCAGAAATGTCGGGATGAAACTGAATGACAATCGCTTTGAAGTCTTACAAAAAGTCTGTTGCACAGCTGCAGCCTGCATTCAAGTCTTATTGTTTCGTTATCTTCACGTCGAGCTGTTAACAATAACACTACCAGATGAAATTTTACCTTGGTAGTCTACATTATGTTCAACTTGGCTACTGTTAAAATATTAATTTAACTTCAATCAATCACTATCAATCATGCTCAATATGAAAATAGGCTACAATTGGGATTAAATTGTAAGGAGCAAAAACATAAATCATTTCGTGACGTATTCAAGGCCAAATAGCCAAGTCTTGCAACTCGCTTCTTGGCGAAGATACCAAAATAAAATAATCATTCGAGCTTTCATTTTTGTCATAATTATAAATACCCTGGGCACTGTGTATTCATTTCCTATTATTGATATGGGCATTGTGCATATATGCATAATATGCACACATGCATACATCACAATAATTGCGTAAAAACTTCAATGATAAATTTATAAATACCCTGGGCACTGTGTATTCCTTTCCTATTATGATATGGGCATTGTGCATATATGCATAATATGCACACATGCATACATCACAATAAGTGCGTAAAAACTTCAATGATAAATTTATAATAATTCTTCAAAAATATTGTACAATATATAACGTGGTATGCTAATAGGCAACTTTGAATTGGTTATCCCGTTTCTTTTTTAGCTATAATATACTTAGGCGACTATGCGACATTATGACGTCGATTTCAGTCAACAATGTTAGGGTCTATATCAACTGGCCTACATAATTGTAGACCTAAAAATAGGCGACTATAAGCAGCTAGATTAAATGAAACAGAAATAGCGAATAACTCAACGAAAATCTAAAAATCTACGAATCCGTCAGGAAAAGTTGAAGTAATTGCCGTAAGTTTAACTGTAGGCGATAAACTTTATTTTTGACAACGAAGTCCTGAACTCACAATAGGACCTACATGTATGGGTGTAGGCCTATGTCCAGGGGCACAGCCATGAACGTGCACATAGGCCTTTGCTGATGACACGTCACGGGGGGATTATGCTGTAATTATAATGCTCTTAGACCTAAATATTCCCGGAAAGATGCTATTTAATTTTTTTGATAACTCGCATGCGATAGGGGTGGGCGGGGAGGTAGCTAGGTACGGAAATTCGGAATCCTGTTTCCCCAAAGTTGCGATGTCAAAATTTCATAGTTGTTAACCTTCCAGGTAAACGTTAAAATATAGCGACCATGAAACAGCCTACAGCGATAAAAATCAACGAACATTTTGTTGTTTCTTTGCTAGACACTCGAGCCGAAAATTCAATGGAGTCGCCTGCGAACTACGCGTCTGCTCCTCCCAGTCCCAGCCGTCTCCGCCGACATCCAAACCCATTTTCTAATAGTCCCCTACCCGCAGAAGCCCCGTCTTTCTCCGACAATCCCGTACCCCCAGCAGCCCCGGCTTGCTGCAACATTCCGCTGCCCGCAGAGGCCCTGACTGGCCCCTACGGTCGTCCACCGGCGGGGGTCATGGCGGGAGGCCCATCCAGCCATCCCCGCTCGGCCGTTGCCCAGCGCGCGCGGTCCCGTTCCAGCCCCTCCCGCGCCTTTACGTGCAGGACCCTGGAGAGGCGCGATCACCGCTACTGCTCCAAGGTTAAGGTTAAAGTAGGGGCGCGATCTGAACATGTACAGCTACTGTCTGTTTTATCAACGCGTGTCTAAAGTGTTTGTAATGATTATAAAGCTCTGCTTTTAAAAACATGACGTTGTCTTAAATCTGCAAAAGAGCAGCATTTTTTATCGTGTCCAAGATGTAGTAGTGACGATTTTAAAGATGCACTATTAGCGTAAAGCGTTCATATAGCCTAATGGGCCGTCTGCTTCATAGACACTATATCCCGAATAACAATTAGTAGAGGCATGCGCCAAATGCATCATTGTATCTAACGGATTCTTGCAGGTAGCATACGTTCCTGTACATGTACATCCTAAGGGCTCCGAGTGAGCTGCAATCAGAACCTCTGCGTCAATATTTTAATCAAATCGCCATGAATCTGTGTCGTGTTAACTGTTTCATTATTTTGCATTTGAAATAAAACATGATTTTATACTAATTTTGATTTTGAAGCGGCCCGTCAACCGCACGAGGGAGAGATTTCTCAAGAGTTCCTGTCGGAGGTCGGTCAAGTGGAGCAAGGCTGGATTCTCGTCGTCCAGATCAAAGAGCTCCGGGAGAAGAACCGGGAGGCGGACTCCGTGGTGGCAGAGATCCGGGGAGGTGCTCATCACACGGCGGCGCTGCTACGTCTGCTAGTCACCGGGGCGGCGCGATGCAGTAAGCAAGGACGGATCCAGGGAGGGGGGTGAGGGCATGCATCCCCCACGACCAGTAAATAATTTTTTTCGTTCACAAATTTTTTTGATAAAACGATTTAACAAAATATTCTGTTAACAAAATTGTTGATAAAACGGTGGCCGAATTTAACGATGAGCGGCCTAAAAAGAGCTAATGCATTAAATTATCTCAATTAATGCTTGTAATTAGAAGTGAAATAAATGTAAACAGTCTGGTCTGAAGTAAGAGACAAGAGTTGATTTGACGGAGTAACTTGGTAGAAAAGGCTCCGTTTTTACCGCTTAACCAGCCACCACCCTTCTCACAAGTTCTGATCATTCCTAAGAAAAATATGTGTCGTTGGTTCAAAACTTGAATCTAGTTTTTGTAAAACTACAAAGCTGAAGACATCCAACCCCCCCGCATTTTTGAATCAAATTCATCACCTTTAAGTTATAACAGTAACAAATGTAATTTTTTGAAAATATCAACAAGTTAAACAACGAACACAATAAATCAAATCATAAAGGGGAACAAGATTATTATGTTATGAGATTAATAACATTCTAATAAAAATATTTGATTTGATTTGAATGTAATGTTTATGTTAAAACTTAGAACTATGTAATTATGATGCATATGACTATGATAAAGTTATGCATGAAATAAAAACTTAGAAAATCATATTTGAAAATAGACATTATTGTATTGATTTGATGTTGATATATTAATCAGAACATGTAGCTATGATTAGTACAAGCAAATCGAAATCTGAATGTGAGGTTAAACTAAGCAGTTTGTGTTACGAAAATATCGCTATTTCGTTTGACTATGAAGGCATTTTATTTTTGTTCTAAATTTTTTATTTTAAAAGTGATTGATTACAGAAGAATTTGTTAATAGCCTATCTTGATTCAGTATCCTACTGTATAATTTTGTATAGTGAACATCTTACTATGATTATAGCTGACTAAGTAACTTGACAAGATTGAAACGTTGATTTTTGTTCGAAGAGCGCCATTACATTGTTTGAAAAGTAATTTCCAATAAACGGCGTCACTTCGGAAATGTTTTAATTGTCAAAAATTATAAATGCGCCGTCGTTTTAAACATTTACTTTACAACTATCTTGGCAAATTTCATGGCCATTGTTCTCAAACGGCATTCAAGAACTGCATGTAGTATCCAACATTCAACATAGAGCAGAACAGTAAAACATCTAAACACTACAGCAATTGTACAGCCTATAACAATATCTAACCATGCCTCCTTCTTCGAGACTGAAGTAAAAGTTAATCAGTCAAATAGCATTGCAGTTCGACGTGCAATTATTTATTGCTGCGTTAATTCTAGTTGAAACAGCGAAAGTTACGAACTTCTACGTGTACTTGCGTGTATACGTGTAGCATAGATCTAGGCCCATTCAAAATAAGGTTCTTCAATTTTCACTTTTCAGTCATCTTTGCTTTAAACAAATCTTTGCTTTCAGTCTCTGGCTTCCAACAAATCAGCAAATCTCAGGCATTTAGCCCAATTCTACATCATCTTTGCTGCGGAATCACGAGGAAAGTTGACGTCACCGCGCGGAAAGCCAATGCAGAACGACATTGTCCGACACAACGGAACATGTGCAACGGGAGCCGCGCGGCGCGTAGAAAAATGTCAAAACCGATAAATATATAAACAACTAAATTCATCGATGATGGAAAATGTAAGTTCTCGTTTTGTTTTACCTCCTTTGAAAGCAACTGTTGCCGTGTATCGCATGGTAGGGAAGCTTAGGCCTATTTGGTTTCAGACGTTGCAAATTTAGATTAGAAACGACGACGTGCAAGCTGGTAAAAGTGGCCTTGCGGTGAGGGGGTGCGCATGCGTTTACCCGAGCAGCGAGTTTTAGTGGTAAGGCCCACTCGAATTCCTTCGCATCATGCTTCTATTAGTGATCACGTGATCAGCAAATTCACATCTACGATTCAAGAAAACGATGTTTTTTCGATTCCCGTGTGCGTTAGAATTTTTTCGTGCATTGCAAAGTGCGATCTGTGCAAAACTTTTGCGTGCCATTCAATTTCTTGTCTATAAACGCAGATAATTAAACGTCCGTAAGGCGGCTTGGAGGGGTTCAAGCCCCCGCCCCCAATCGATTACGCCAAGCCCCATTTAAGTCAAAAATTGACATTATAAAACTTGGATTGGGGGTGTCAGGCCACTCCTGAGCTGAGGCTGAGCCCCCCCTGTTGTGGATGGCTGGAACCGTTCCTAGCATAGGCCTACGTCATAATCATTCTAAGCATGTCGCACAAAGAGAATGATGCAAAAGGATATGCTCTATCTTGCGAGCCTTTCGGCGTAGGTCCAGCGCGTCAGTGTGCCTGTACATATGTCGCAGCCAAGCCCAAGTCAACTAAAACCAGAATGTCTCAATTGCTCGTTTGTAGGCGGTCATGTCAGTGGTTTGGAAATGCATCGGAATCTCTAAAAACAAGTTTCGAGGCTTAGAGGCTACCCTGATCATTTCTTAAGGTCCAAGTTTCTTCAGTGCATGAACAGAACAGAGCATTATTGATCGATAGGCCTATATAGAATTACCGTAGGCCTAATCGATCTAACTGCTCTATCTTAGTTGATCAACCTCAAACTTTTATTATCTGTAATTGAAGCATCGGACACCGATCAATAAGCGGAGACTAAATTTTTGTATAGCCTATGTGGTTTGCTCGGAAAGCCTTTTTGGAGCATAGCCTAACGTTAACGCTAAACCTTAATTTGTTTAGGGTCTCTTTCAACCATGCACATTTTGCATGGAATTTTGCATGCAATTTGCATATACAACCGTGTTAAGGCGTCATGACAACGGTCCGTTGTCATGACAATTATTGCCTTTAGCTGCAGAGTTGCAAGCACGGCTTGCATGAAACACAGTAACTGTTGAGGACATTGTCATTGTAATTTTCTTAACATGGTTGCATACAAAATTGCATGAAAAATTGCATGTAAAATTGCATGCAAAATATGCATCGTGGGAAGGGGAGGCCTTCAGGGATCTAAACGAATGAATGTGTAAGCAGCCTCAGATCAACTGACAGAAAATGTTAACGTTCAAAACGTTAAATGCTTATCTAAAAGTTTATTTGGGACTGGGGGGCGCTTGATAATCGCAAGGGGAGCTTGGCACTCCTAAATCTCAAATCTGTAATGTCAATCTTTAACTTAGATGGGCTTCGCTCATTCTAACAGTGGGGGCTTGAAACCCTCACAGGGGGGGGGGCTTAGCCCCTTATGCCCCCCCTAAAACCGCCACTACCCCTTATCCCCTGAGCCCATCAGTGATCCAGCGTTAATTTCTGTTGTCCGTCCGTCCACAGAAAAAGTTTGGCGGATCGAGGCGACTTGAGATGGCAGAACGGGCCGACGATCAGTCGCCACTTCGGGTACGGAACGCAAGCCGGTCTCGGAGTCGATCGGAGGGGGTCAAGGCCCGGAGGGAACAGGGGAAGACTACCGCGCGGACTCGTTGCTGCACGCGACGCTGCGGCTGCCCGCGACGCTGCGGCTGCACTCGACGCTGCTGCTACATGCGGCGGTGTTGCTGTCGGCGGTGTTGCTGTTAGGCTTGTGTCCGAGACCCGGCGCGGGACTTTCGGGTATAGTTTACGGACGGCGGATTAACTGAGAGGGTGGGGATACGGTGATCGGTGAATAGAACGGAAAGATAGCTGCGCTAGTTATTCGGTGGTAAAATAATCGTTTAAATAATTACGTGCAATGATAACAATACAACCGAGGAAACGAGATGTTAACATTTTTGTCTGCATTTTAGTTTTAATTACAGTTTAATCATTTCAGAATATAAATATACTTTGCCGTTCTAGATTATTAAGACTAGACTATACTATCTTGTCAGAGCAGGGCAGGCATAGGGCAGGCCCTATGATACATATAGGTCTACGTAAAGACTAAACTATTAATTAACATGCGCCCCAAGAATTTTATCAGTATACAAAGCCAAGTCACAATTTGGTCACACTACGTACGGGTCTCCAAGATAATGACATATTGTGTTATAATTATTCAAGCAGTTATTCAAACCCATTGATTCCTCAGACAGAATATTGATATTGTCAATCACGATAGAGCGTAGGCTACGTCCTGTCTAATCATTGATCTGCGCGGGTTCTCATAAAATTATAAAATATGCTTTGATCTCCATCAACACAGTTCCCCCCTTTGCATTTATCTATAGGCCTATGAACGAACAGTAAATAAGGTTGATTCGAGTTTCCTTAAGCCTTGGAGTCTCCAAAAACTCGTCTATTTCGCAACTATAATGTGCCTTGTATTTCAGGTATATAATATTTGTATATAATTGTACACCAGACCTTGAGTCATCATCAGCCAATCTGAAGCAATGTTCCCTCTATTAGCCGCGCGCGTGCGGACCGCGCACTGATTCCAGAGACGTCGCGTATAAAAATTGAACGCCGCGCAATATGATCGGACCATCGACTAAGAAATAACATTTTAATATGGACCAGATAGTTTACCATAGTTTAGTTTACCGGAGTTTACCGTAGTTTGCCGTAGTTTAGTTTATCATAGTTTATCTTGGTTTACCATCCACCGCCAGTCCTCCCCCACCCGTGCTGGCGGTTCAACGGGGGAAAAAGCAGCACTGCTTATTTCAATTCCCTGTGACCTGCTTCAAGTAGCCATCAAGCTTGCCTTTGAAGGCATTGATAGTTTCAGCCTGAATGACACTTTCAGGGAGTTTTGTTCCATTCATCAACAACTCGATTTCCAAAACTAAATTTTCAGGGAGTTTTGTCCATTCATCAACAACTCGATTTCCAAAACTAAATTTTTCTGTGTTTAATCTAAATCTCTTCTTTAAAAATGCACACGAATTTCTCTTTGTTCCACAAGCACTGCCCTCAACAGCATCTCTCCTTTCGAAGAAAAACTCCTCCTTCAGTCTTTCTAATTTATTCACTATTTTGTAGACTTCAAGTAAATCTGCCCTTAACCTTCTTGTTTCCAAAGTAGTCAGTCCTAATTTCTGTAGTCTCTTATATTCCAACCCCTTCAAACCTTCCACCATCCTCGTAGCATGTTTTTAAGATAAGTTAATATAGAGCCTACACGTACATGTCAAGCAAACAGTGATCTCAAAGATCATACAATATTTGAAATATTTTTACGGGTTTCATAATGTTTTCCAATAGAATGGGCCTAGTCTCAAAGATCATACAATATTTGAAATATCTTTACGGGTTTCATAATGTTTTCCAATAGAATGGGCCTAGTCATAACTTCGTTTTCAAGAAGAGTTCATCGTTATTGTCACATGATATTGTCATATAATATCACATAAATATAAAGAACATATATTGATTGAGCTATTTAATCATTTATAAATAATACATGAAAAAACTAGAAAGACTGCAGAAAAGATTCGTTCAAAACTAAACCAGTGCATACACTATATTTTTTGCCCGCTCGCAGACTTGTTGGCTTAGAAGATACATTGGTCAACTTACGAAAACTAAAGTAAATAAGTTTTGCACAGCATAACGTAAAATGCCGCTTTTTTATTCGCGGCGAGTGGAATCACTGAACACGGCGTTGCTCTGAGTGCGCGGAGGTCGACATTTTCTTTGTTCCGTATCATGAAAAATTAAATGACGAGATCTGCCTAATTTGCCCAGCGGGGGCGTCGGACCGGATGTGAATTCGATCAGGTAAATGCCGTGGTGTGTTGTGTGTTGAAATTTGTCTATAACTGCTCGTAAATAGACGTAGATTGGACTTTACGAAGTTTGCAACATGGCGCCTCGTTATTGCAGACTCCATTTTGAATCTAAGCTTGGCATTTGCATCCCAAATTTAGGAGTAAAAAAAATATATATATTATCGTCACAAAGTGGTAATTGTAGCGAATCCGTCAACTAATCCATTGTCAACTAATCAATCGTAAATTCAAGTGCAGTACTGCGCTTCAATTATTGTAGGAGGACGCTAGGTTGAGCGTGTGCATTTAGATTTAGAGATGACGAATTTGACATTAATGTTCATGTATCTTTTATAGCCTAGTGTGCGTCAATTGCCTAAAATATGCACTCAAATCGCAATCGATTGTGGACCTAATCGCAGATCTATGAGCGCAGATTGAGTAAGAAGTGGTGCTGTTTTGCATTGCGAGCTAAATATTTTGCTCGATTTGAGGTATTGCTTACGTTGGCCAAGTTAGATTCACATTCATATTCACATTTGGAATAACATTCGGACGCCATAGCAATCCGTCAGTCCAGCTAATATTTGGAGACTCAGGAATCGCATTCACATTCGGAATAACGTTCCTTTTTCCGTAAGTCCAGCAAATACCAAACATGAATGTCAGAACGGACAGGGGGAACAACAAAAAAGCTATTAAAGTGATGACAAACTATGCACATAAACATAGCAATTAGATGTATTTTGATTTGAAATTAGTATATTTGATTTTAATATAAAAAAATGGAATAAAATGGAATAAGAGTTCGGAAAGAAAACAAATTCTACAGTAGACAACTTTTTCTTCTTAATTAATGTGGAATTTTATAGCATAAATGGGCCTTCTTTCACTGTATATAAGGCAAAAAAATGATCACAGGAAGTCAGAACCCCCTAAAATTTATAGTTACCTCCACTTTGTGGAAACAAAATGGAACGGAATAGAATCTTCAAAATTCGAATGTTTGAGAGCCGGAAGCAGGACCGTTGGTGATGTCATTGTCATGACAAAAACATGCATGTGTTCAGCCTTCTGCTGTCTCTCCATGGGCCAAAAATTAGAGTTCTAGCCCCTCTGAGTGAGGGTTACTTTTATGCCTGACTGTCATATTGCTCTAATTTTGGCCCATGGGTAGACAGCAGAAGGCGGAACACAGAGGATTCACATTGAAGATTCTATTCCGTTTCATTTTGTTTCCACAAAGTGGAGATAACTATAAATTTTAGGAGGTTCTGATCCCCTGTGATCATTTTTTTGCCTTATATACAGTAAAAGAAGGCCTATTAATGCTATAAAATTCTGCATTAATTAAGAAGAAGAAAAAGTGGTAAACTGTAGAATTTGTTTTGTTTAGAAAACTTTAATTTCAGTTTTTAATATTAAAATAAAATAAACAAATTTAAAATCAAAATACATTTAATTGCTATGCTTATGTGAAAGTTTGTCGTCACTTTAATAGCTTTTCTGTTGTTCCCTGTCTGTTTTGACATTCATGTTTGGTATTTGCTGGACTGACGGAATGAAACATTATTCCGAATGTGAATATGATTCTGAGTCTCCAAATATTAGCTGGACTGACGGATTGCTATTGCGTCCGAATGTTATTCCGAATGTGAATATGAATGTGAATCTAACTTGGCCAACGTGTATTGTTTGCTGCTATCGCAGATCCCTTCTCATCCCATACTCATTCAGTTTTATGCGCCTTTTCTTGTGATCAGCTTTTACTAAATTGAGCAGCACGATATGAATCTTATGTAGCTTGTGTGAACAATATTTTGTTAGATGAACTTCTAATTTTTTTCAGATTGGATCCTCTTGCATCAACTGTGGAACTCTTGCCTACTGTGGCATTCAAACTGCCATCGGCCACTTCAGGCAATGTAGGCTAGATAATACTAGTATTGTATCGAAACCACTCTCACTTCAGGATTATCCAAGCTGTGACACCATCTCGATTCAAAATCGCACATCCTCCTTGGCTCTCATTGTATTTCACTACAGCTTTGACCCCTCCCACAAGCTTTTATTACGTCGAGGAATTCAGAGTCAAGCCCATTGTACCCAGTGTCAAGGCTCCCAAGTTTAATTGACTGGTGTCCCCAGCCATTCCATCATTGTCCACTACTGCGTTGTCAAAACCGCATTACTCGCTATTTCTCACAGCCCGCAGTGCCCCCCTCATTGACATTTCTCCACAGGCCATCCATCCCCCCCAGGCCATCCATCCAACCCCCACGATGGTCCTCAAGGCGGACCAGCAGCGCGTCAAGGCCCTTCTCTCGGAGACCATCACCCTGCTCTGCAAGAACGGCCTCAACTTCAAGCGCGAGTTTACCATCGAGGGCCTCATCGGCATCACCCTCGACCAGGATGAGATCTTCCTCGTCAGCATCAAGGAAACCATCCGCTCGGCACTCGCCGAGTCGGTGGCGACCGTCGCCGCTGACCAAAGCTCGGCGAGGACGTCGTCGAGCACGGCGGCGGGGCCGAGCCGACGCCGGCGGGACCGATCGGACGCTGACGTGAAGCGAGGGACGTCGCCGGAGGTGTCGGTCCCCGGGACGGGTCAGGACGGGTCACGGGTGGACGGCGTGGGACAGGGTAGCATGGAAGAAGAGAATGTTGCAGCGGCAGCTACGCGCACCAAGCGCGAGAACCCCGATGATACAACGGAAGGTGCTGCAGCCGCGGCTGCCGACACCAACTTGAACCTGACGTTTTCTGATCTGCCGATTCCCGACGTGGGAGGCGACGGGGTGGAACCGTCGCAGCGGCGATCGGATGAAGGGCCGCCATTGAACAAGCGGCGACGCGGCCCACAGGCAGCCCGCCACGGTGGGTGGGGGCCGTCGGCTGCGGCCGGCAGTGCATCCAACGACAGCAGCGGCATGGAAGTCTTTCAGTCGGGGGGCGAGGGGGGAGAGAGGAGCAGCGAGGGAGGGAGGCCAAAGCGTGAACATTCCGACGTGATTGAGATCAAGGACGAATTTTTATCGGAGGGGGGGGAGGAAGAAGAGGAGGGAGGCGAGGTGGAGGAGGGGTACGACTACGAGGCGGATTACGTTGCGGCGATGTACGGCGGGGGAGAG
>JAQIWG010001538.1:0-24071 GCA_034695025.1 Chamaedrilus cognettii
ATTTGCGCAGTTAAAATAATTTTACCACAAAAAACTAATTTTTTGCAAAAGTTTCCAATCAATTGGCCACAACTGTAAGTTACTACGAGAGTAGTACACATCAATATTAGCAAAAATCCAACAACATAATGTAGAAAAAATAGATAATGAGTCATTTTTATAGCGGTCTTAATCGGTGAAAGATTAGAAACGAAAATGTTGCGTGTACGTCATTCATTCTCAAACTCATTTTGCAATTATTATGAAAAGTTAAAATAAAAATTTCATCTCTTGTTAACACTCCTATTGGAAGTTTCTCAGCAGTCTTAAAATGTGAAGACTGATCCACCAGATCCAATAAACAATATTGGCTAATTAGTTCAAATTGATTTTGACTACGCCATATAGAGGCGGCCCAAATTTCAGCTCCGGCCAGACTTTCGGCGCCAAAAGTTTCGGCGCAAAACTGGCTATTTTTAAAATTACCGCTGGTTTCGGCAACGGCCGAAAGTGCTGAATCACACTTTCGGCGTAGTTTCGGTTACCGCCCTAAGTCAAAGTTACACTTTCGGCTTAGCCGAATGTGGTCTGCAGTGCACGCGTCGCCTATTCAGATCACAGTAGGCTATCAGCTCACGACAACACTGCCATTATTCAAGATAGATTCTTAAAATTAAAGCCGGTACTTCGACCGCAGGTGGGTGGTCGGATCGAATATCTCCAGATAGGCCTACTATTCATGAGCCGCGACAGTCGATAAATAAGATCCTGATGTAGGACCCTACCGCTATGGCAAAATTTAGTTGACTACTAGGTTTCGGTTAGGGCTACGGCTTTCGGCCGAACCTGACCCTCACTTACGACTATTGCCAGAACCAGATATGCCACATTCGGTACACTTACGGTAACGGCCGCAAGTTCAAAAAGCACTTCGGTCGGTTTCTAAGGCCATAATTATATAGTATACATTGGTTATGTCAAGCAGTTTTTAAAACAGCATACTAGGCACACAATTGAATGCAATGCATTTATTTGAATTCTAGATTACTGATCAGTAATAAATATATCAATTATGACTATCGGTACTGCAAAACGCTAAATTTTTTCTGCATGCTATTTTGGCTGTTTTGCGGCTTAGAAAGTTAGTTTCACTTAATGTTTGCGCTTATGTGCACTGCCTATCATAAGCAGTTTGAGCAGCTTTATTTCCGCCCATGTCATTTTCGCTAGTTTTGCCAATCTGCGAAATTTCCCAAAATAACATGCACGCGAAAATTTCACTTTTTACAGTATTCTCAATCCAATGAAATTGATCGTACCGTAATCTGTCAGCATGGCCTGGAAACCTGGATTGGCTGGATCTGTTATAGGAGGGTAGTAATCGCCTGAAACAAAATTGTTAAGTCACATTGATGAATGAAATCGAATAGTATATGTCTATTCTAAGTATCTTCATTAGGCTGTATCAAATATGTGTTGGCTAAGGCCATAACCTATATTTTTCACTTACTGGTTATAATATATAATATAATTTACACTCAAAGCCGACAAAACTACCACAGATAAAATAATTGTCCAACATTTATGACAATTTAGTCAAATTTCATGGAATTATGTCAAATAGTTTCAAAATTATGAACTTTTAAATTGACCTGTCTCATATTTTGATGCAAAATTACAATCCAGCATTTCCATGGAGACGTATCACAATTATTTTCTCCATGTGACTAAATTGTTCACACATAAATAACCGTCTATGGTCAACGTAAATATAAAAAAATTTCTTACAAAAATGCTCCTCCGACCCCCGTCATATTGATCAGCAATGCCCAGCGGTACAGGCAGTGAGTTTTAAAAATGGAAACGAATAAAGCATTGACGCTATTAATAGATTTTAATGTAAACCTAACCCTCAACCAGGCTAAACATTAACCTTACCTAAAGCTAAATTTTCTAAAAAATCTATAGTGATTTGTTGGCATTTCTGATCACCTAAATCAACTTTTGACTTAGTAAATCGCTATGTAATGTTAAAACTCCTATCTCGCCTGTTTTTGGAATAGGAAAGTAATTTAGCATCAGCGATCGAAAATTAGTTAAATTGTCATAAATTGATAATTTTTGAAAAATATTTGATCCCCCAAGGGGTCAGGAATTTTCTTTTGCCTATTCCTCAGTCTTTTAATGTGTGAACCCGAATCAATTTTTAGAATCTTTTACCTTTAACAGTTTCGGAAGTTTGGTGAAAAATTTGTTTAAGACGCCCCAAACAAATTTTGAGCAAGTTTCTAACAAAAAATAGCCATGTGCAAAATCAATGCCTTCATACTAGCAACAACAAATCATAATATTGCAAATTTTGTGATATGACTAGGATTTATACCAGGTTACACTTACCAATTGTATCATTGACTAGAGTCAAACTGGCGCAGCATACGAACAATATTCTCAGCGGAGATGTCGTCATTGTATTATAGCCTACACGTCACTAGCTTGCATGTTCCAGCGTTCCGGCATGCGCAATTTGAAAATGAAAACAAATTTCTATTTATAGAACAACTAGCTCGGGTACCCTGCGATGCTTGGGGCTAGAAGGGCAGTCAGGGGCATCAGGAGACACTGAGTGTCGTGAAAGGAGACCCAGAGTGTCAAAGGGGCCCCGAAGGGACACCAGGGGAAGGGGCATCAGGGGGCCCCTGGTAGGGACAGAGGGGCACTGGACCCCATTTGGCGTCGACGGCCCCTTCTAGGCCCCTTGACCCTCACCAGCCACGTGAAGAGCATCTGAGTCTATTTGTCCCAATTTTAAATGCGGTCGGGGGGCCTTTGGCCCCTATAGGGGGCCCCCGGGGGCTCCCAGAGGGAGCTCCAGAATCCATTAGGTATCCCAGGGCCAATGTTGAACCTCTACCAGCATCGCGAGAAACTGTGGTTTGTAAACTCTTTGATACCCCTTCGGGGCCCCCTGGTGCCCCTTCGGGGCACAGGGCCCCTTTCGGGCCCACGGCACCTTTGGGGCCCCTTTAGGGCCCCTCGGTAACATCTTTTGAGCTATCACAAAAGACAGTGGTGTGCAAACTCTGTGATGCCCCTTTAGGGCTTCTTCGGGACCCGCCTGGTGCCCCATTGGGGCACAGGCTCCCTTCGGGGCTCACGGCCCCTTCGGGGCCCCTCGGCAACCTCTTCTAAGCTATAGCAAAAAACAGTGGTACACGTGCAAACTCTTTGATGTCACTTTGCCCCTGATGCCCCATCGGGCACAGGGTCCCTTTGGGGCCCAGGCCCCTTCGAGGCCCTTTCTGGGACTCTTGGCAACCTCTTTTGAGCTATCACCAGCACCGCGGGGAGCATCTGGGCAGATATTTCTCAATTTTGTATATGGCTGGGGGCCTTTGACCCCCGTGGGGTGCCCCCGGGAGCTCCCGGGGGGCTGTAAATTCCCCTACGACCTGAGATGGAAAATTTGTTACCGACCTGCGCAAATTTCGTGTCGATATCTTCAAAACTGCGCGAATGCATTGAGACGGACATACATACACGGAAGGATGGAAATCCTTGCTTAGAGATATAGATGTGTATTTTTGGTATACTATCACGGGATAAAGTAAGTAGGATCTCGACATCTTCGCGATTCAAAGCCTTAAATTCTATTAAAAAATTTCATGCCTATTGTCACCTCATAAAGGAAAGAACGCGCGGGATCGTGCGACTGATCTGCAATCCAAAGCCTTACAATTTTACCCCAAAGAGATCCCACGCCAAATTTAGGTTATCGATCTTCACCCTGGGCTAACCGAAAATTTTCTGACAA
Organism: Chamaedrilus cognettii; assembly: GCA_034695025.1. Lineage (NCBI taxonomy): Eukaryota > Metazoa > Annelida > Clitellata > Enchytraeida > Enchytraeidae > Chamaedrilus > Chamaedrilus cognettii. Next base: position 3,791 of record JAQIWG010001538.1, read on the forward strand.
TTATACTCCTCTCACCCCCGTCATATTGATCAGCAATGCCCAGCGGTACAGGCAGCGAGTTTTGAAAATGGAAACAAATAAAGCAGTGGCGTTATCAATAAATTTCAATCTAACCTAACCATCAACTAAACCTTAACCTAACCTAAAGAACATTAAAAACAAAAATTCTATAGAAATTAGTTGGCCCCCCTACGACCTAACCAGGCATGCATGTCCAGGTGGATTAAATTTCAAATATTCAAAAAATATTACTATTTGTGATTCAGGCGCTTGTCTCCCGGTCATCGAATTTGTCTCAGCAGATCTACTTCTGATGCTCCAAAAGAAACATGAGGCCCAAAATTTTTGAGATGGTAGCTTTTGAAATTCAAGGACCCAGAGTATATAGAGGATATATATATTCTATATTCTAATTACTATGCAAGGACCGTGTTAAGACTATTACATTCTGGTTCAGTGCGAGGCCAAGAAAAGAGACGATCCCCGTTCTTTAGTCGCTTTGGAAGCTCTGGCCGCAAGTCAGTTCTTTGTTCCCCGACTTCAGAGGGTAAATTATTTTTAAAAAGATTTTGGAACTCAAATTTCTTCCTTTAAAGCTTACCCACTGCACACTACTCTAGCCTAAGCTAGGCTAGAGGTTCTAACCGTTCTAGAATGTTATATTCGAAATATATCATCCTACGAGCGAGTTTCAAGCCTTCAGCTGAAAGCTGTAGACCCCTGTAGCCTAAGCGGCTTCAGTGCCCGCATCCATGAGGGGGAGGAGCCTAAGAGGTTGAACTTGATCTTGAACCCCTTGACCTCATTTTTCACCCATCCCCACCTCTACAGAAAAACGCACCCTAGAGGGTCAAGTTTTGAGTTTTTCTTTGGAAAGAGCAACAACAATACTATGACTAATGTAGTCCTAGGCCCTACATAACAAGTGACCGATTCTTGGGCCAACCAATGGCAGTTCTACATGGAAGAAAAATAACGCCAGGCGGCCGCATTCCCATTGTACGACTTGGCGTCCCCAGTGAGTAGTGACGTCCCCAGTTTTTTTGGATACTCCGTATAAAAACGTGTTTTAATGTGTTGGCGTCCCCGTCTGAAGGTTAGCGTCAAGTTTTCAATGGTTGGCGTCCCCAGTTTGTGATTTAAGGGGAAAAAGTCTAGAATAGGTCAGAATCCAGAACAGAAAAATGAACAATCACTGTTAAGAATGGCAGGCCAAAAAAAACTGACAATGACTATTAAGAATTACGAATGCCTTCAAAAATTTCAGTCAAGAAATTTCTCATCTGGGAGTAAAAAGGCCTTGTGAAGCCAAAAAATTCTGGCGTTACAACGGCGTCCCCAGTTAAATTGTGGGGTCGCCGTGTGGTCCCCAGTATGAAATTTTTGCTGTCGCCCCTGGGGCCAACCATAAAATTAGGGTTACGGCTTCCTTAGGGTTTGTAAATTAGTGTTAGGGAATGATGCGTTATGGTTATGGCTAGGTTAGGGTTAGGGCTGAGATTTGTGAAAATAAATGTAGGCTATGTAAAGATAGGCCTAGCGTTTTGTGAAAGTAGATCGCAATATGCTACGTTGTTAGAAACAGGAGTTTTGACCGGTTTTTTGACGGTTTTTCTGAAGTTTTCAATTCGCCACCGAGGTTGTGAAATACGGCACTCACCAACGATAGACGCCTAGGGTGTTAAATTTAACTCCTCGATGCGCACAACTAGCCTAGGCCTATAGCCTACAAGCGTCGAGCGAACACAGGTCGCAGGAGATAGGGAATTAAGTTATCATTGGTGAATGACGGAATGGCTGACCCCTTGAAGGAAATTGACGCCCCCACCCCCCATCTCATTGTTTCCCCCCACCCCACCCCATCCCTAGCTGGATAAAAAATATGCCGAGACCACACTTGACGGATGCAAGGACTGCCTCAGACTATATTAGGCTACTGCTATTTAAGTAGCCATTTTAGTCTAACTCTATAGCCGACAATAACGATACCAAAGACTTGTAAGTAGTTAAGTAATGTCTGTATTCTGTACGTAATGTAATTACTACGACAATGTAAGTAAAGTACAATAAGCAAAGTCTTTGGTATTCGAGAAACATTTGTAACAGTTTGAGATCAATTTTAAAAGATAGAATCAAGTATTTGAATAACGTACCGTTCCCAAACTATCATCCAGACTGTATTTTCGAGTTTTTGCTGATCACGTGAGATTGATGAAGAATGTTGTCATATTCAGAGATTGTTGACATAGGGAGATACGATGGCCACTCCCACTTTCGGTTATCTATGCGACCATTTTTAACCCGCTAGATGACAGCGGAGTTCAGACAGTTACGCTGTCGTGAACGATTAGGCTATATTAAATTCGCTAGATTACAGCGCGCACGTCGGAGACCGGTAGTTGTCATGACAACAGTTGACGCTGAAGACATTTTAAAGTTGAGAATTTTTATGACTCGCCCGAGGAGCTCTCGGCTGCTCCTTTAACCTCAGTCTGCACCGGGATGTTACTTAATATTGGTATTCACCACTGTGAGTTTACCTCGAGTTGGCTCAATCGGCGGATTGAGTGACGTCACGCTAGGCGTAGAAGATTGACAACGGTCGCTCTCAACTCGCCGATTGACCAACTCGAGGTTAACTCACAATGGTGAATACCTATATAAGAGTCACTTCTCGGGTTCAAAATGGCGCCTGCTTTGCTTACAATGGACAAGTCTATTACGTCACTTCTTACTCTGCCCACATTGGTCATAATGCTTGACTTGCTGATACTTTAGTAAGGAAAAATGCAACACTTGGTCAGTAAAACGTAGGAGGCTTGTGTCATCGATAACCTACTTTTAGGCCTATATAAGCTCAGCTGAACGTGTGACTGATGAGTTTCTCCCGTGCTGGCCCGGGAACAAAGAATTGGCTTGCTGCCCAGAGCTCTCTGGCAGAGTCGTAAAAGGCGACTAAAGAAGGGAGAACGGTTTTGTAGCGGCCCTCTTACACAAAACCGACTGTAATAGTCGTTGATACTCACACACGGTCCTTAAATTAAACCCCACCACCCTGACTGATGAGTGATAACTAGCAGAAGCTGCCAACGTCCACCGGTCAGCACATACACGAAGCGGCCATACTTCCTGTGAGAAATATACTACGGAGGCGTGTGAAGACCAGTGGTGAAAGTAAGGGGGAGCTCACCGGAGCTCAGCTCCGCCACCTCTCCACCACCTCATATTCAGCTCCGCCACCTCATATTAAGCTCCGTAATATTAAGCATAATAGCACAAATGTTGAGCTCCACTACCTCTTCAATCCTACTTTCATCACTGGTGAAGACCATTGTTAAAAAAGAGAAATGCCGAGAAAGATGCCGAAGGTCGTGAGAAATGTCCAAATCCCAGTCGATCCTAACGTACGGACCCCATTAGGCGCCGTGGTGCCCAAATTTCAACTTCTAACGATCAGTTGAATGTTCTCACATGACATGAACGACTTCGTGCTCGGCAGAGGTCATTAAATGCCCGTTAACATCGATATTTCCTGACCGTTTTCTGACTGACTAAACTGCCTTCTACTAATAAGCGTAACTTCCTATAGTGACGGTGGTGATTTGTCACCACCACTTTTTAAAAAGTGGTGATAGTCACGACCACTTTTTGAAAACTGGTGATGATCGCCACGACTGTTTAAGGCTGATGTTTAAACTGACAAACTTGAATGAGTCAGAAGTGTAAATTGCCCATCTACACAGCAGCGGGTCGATGATACCAGCCGTCTGTGGCTGAAATCTTGTGAATGTCATGTTTTCTGTGGATTATGTTGGCTTCTTGTCGATGTGAAATTTTCTTTGTGATTTTAACTTTTCTTGTGGAACTGAACTTTCTTGTGAATGTCATGTTTTTAGAAGATGTTCTGTTTTCCTGTGTATTTAGGCTATGTGAGCTTTTCTTGTGGGTTTTTTGTGGATGTGTTATCTTGTAGATGTGAACTTTTCTTTTGAAAGTGAACGTTTATTGTAAATGTTTGTTTTCTTGTGGATATAAGTTTTTCTTGTGGATTTGAACTTTTCTTGTAGAAGTCATGTTTCTGTGGATGTGTGATCTCAATTAATATTGAAGAATAAATACAAAATTTCATGCATTACTGAACAGTTGGAGAACTTGTTAACCCCTAGTCGGCTATTTTAGTTTAAATGCATTTAAACAACATGGCGCTGGCCTCCTCGATAGGCAGCGAGCCTCGACGAGTCTAGCTGGCAAGACTATTCATCACTAATGATTACCATTCATTACTACTCGAAGCAAGTCTGCCTGGCATGACTATTCATGACTATTCATCACTAATCATTACTGATCGTTGCTAATCATTACTATTCATCATCATTACTAATATTTACTATTGATTACTATTCATCGCTAATCATTGCTAATCGTTACTATTCGTTACTATTTACTACTATTCATTACTATTCATTGCTATTCATTACCATTCGGCTCGAGTCTGCCCGGCATGAAAATGTCTAGCATGAAAATTCCTGATTTTACTTCAGTATAGTGCAACAAAACCAATGAGGTATTAACTGCTTAACTCAATTTGAATCTGTCAAATTGACTCGCTAGAGAAACATTTATAATAGTTTTTAAAGCACTTCAAGTAACGTCCCATAAGGACTTGTCATTTTGTCACCACCACTTTTCAGTTCAAAGTTACGCCATTGCTTTTACTTCACTGCATCTCTTAATTTTATGCATCCAAAAGAGACTTTTTGTGCATTGGATTGTATTGTCACAAACTCCCTTTCCACAAACTACACACGGACACTTTTTAGATTTCTCCACCGTCCCCTCCATGCATGCACTTTCATAACTTTTGTCTCTTCAACATTCAGTCTCATGCTCTTTGCTTCCATACATTCCTTCCAATTACGAATCTTATCCTTCAATTCTTCTTCAATTTTGCAATTAACACCAAGTCATCGGCATACAGCAACTCCCATGTTAACCCACATCTTGTCTCACAGGTAGGCCTAATCATTTCCATAACAGCCACGAAAACAGCAGACTCAACACCGAGCTCTGATGCAGTCCAACCTTCACCTCAAACCGATCATTTGGCCCATCTTGTTTTCCTTGATGTCTCTGCATCAACATACGCCTACGACATGACTGCCCTATCTAGCCACTCTTCCATCCCAAACTTTCTCATCGTCCACCTTACGACCTCACTGCATGGGAACTCGATCAAAAGCCTTCTCCAGATCCACAAAGGCGTAATATAACTATACTGATTTAGCCTTGCTTTTCTTCCATCCGTCTCACTACGAAAATCTCCTCAACTGTTTCCTGTTTAGGCTTAAATCCAAACTGCATATTATCAATAGTCGGCAGTTTAATAATCCTATAGCTAACAAACTGCAGCCGCGCATGATGCCATACCCAGAAAGTCAATAAATATATTATTAGTTAAACCCTATTTTAGCACAGGATTATGATCCCTGAGACCATTAGCCATTATCCTTAGCTTATAGCCATTAGCCTTATGAGACCATTAGCCAAAGAATGATATTTTGATAACTCTTGATCAACTCGAAGTCTGAAATACTAAACATGTATTTTCAAATTATGGCGAACAAATTGAAAATACAAAACCACAATGCATAAGCTTAGCTTAGAATTAGCTTTCTAAGGACGCAGCATATGGAACTACTAGGATAATTACAAGACTTCAACATCGATTGAATTTGGCTACGCCCTCAGTCAGGGTCTTCAGTTAGGACAATCAAAGATAACAATAGAGTTTATGGTTTTTATGCTGGGCCTAACGTTCAACACCATAATATAAGATTAATATCTAGCACTACATAAAATTGTATTTCCAGTTACTCTAATGCTATGGTCTCGTTGTCTCACAATGTAAGTTCAATACACAAAAAAGAAAACAATGCACCAATGAGCTTTTAAGCTAAATTCACTCACAACTAAGCATCTAGATGCATATGATTTCAAAACACTGTAAGGCCTACTATAGCCTACGAACCGATGTGCTGCTAGGCCTACTTATTTGCCTGCAGAGCAAAATAATATATTTATTTTAAAACCACCGAGCTGCGAAAGATTCAATCGGGCAGGTCAGCAAGATCAGGTTAGTGTTAGAAACTTAGATACGACAGAAACAAATTGAACTGTGTATAGTTCCAGAGGACCTACGCATTGTTAGAATTTTCTGACCCAAATGTTCAAAATCAAAAGGAAATCCATTGAACAAACATAATAATATACATATTAAAAATATTTTTGAAGACAAATGAACTTGACTGGTGCTTGTGAGACAAACTTGTAGAACTGTTTATACTCTCATCATTGGCATACCAAGCACTTTGAATCGAAATGTTTCACGTACGAAAACTACCGCAATAGGTCATCTCATCTTAAAAAAATTAACTTCTTTGAATGCTTTATCTTTTCGCACAAAAACTACGGATAATACAAGTAAGTCTTCAGTTTGTAGACTTAGCATATGCAAAAACTTCCTAGGCTCCAATAGTGTACAACTTCAGTGAACCTAAATTAGCAAAATGAGGCTTCAAAATAGAGGGATTTCACCAATTCACTTCAAAACAGGTAACTAATCTAGTATTCGTACTACATTAGGCCTATATACACGCCAAATACAATATAAATTAAATATTTATTTACGAAAAAAGAAAGAAATGCATGTGAATCATTTTCCGAGAACAGGATACTCATCTACGTTAAGCTAAATTGAGTTAGTTTTAAATATTGAAACTAAGGGTAATGTTTAATGCAATCCATTTGGATAACCTTCCGCTGCGCAGATTAATTGACTAAAAATTTTAAAATAGTTTAAATTATTGAACCCTAAATAATATAGGAACATTTAATTCTAAACAAACGGACTCACTAGGAATGAAGAAATTTGCTAGATTCCTACAGCATACAGCATAAATGAACTTTCAATGAAGATAGTATAGTATAGTCGATATAAGAAATTCTTATTTAATTATGATCTGTAAGCAGCTTAATTGGGATAGGCTACTATTGTTCATCCATCTCTTACATACTTGTATTATAGAATAAACTCTAATAACTAATAACTCACAAGTAATAATTGTTGACGGGTAATTGGATACAACTATTAAAAATAAATTTAGCAATATTAACATTTGTAAAAAGCTTAACGAATGAAGTGTTATTGTATAGGCTCATTTGTTCGTATCGCATTAGTCATTTGAACAATAGATTGAAACAATTGAAGTTGAACCTGTTCAAAGTGAAGTCAAAAAGAGCGAAGAATGCAACAACAACCAAGCAGTAAATGATACAATAAGCACTCTACAAGCCGTTATCTAGCAACAGGGTGAAAAACATCTATTCAGCACAATAATACTCTATGAAATACATGCTGTTATTTTGAAAAACTAAAACAAAAAATCAAAAGCTAAATTAGTAAATACTGTCAGCGACGCACTTAAAGTAGACTTCATAATCTAATAAACATGATCGCAAGGGCTATAATATAATTGCACAGTACATGGGCTATCGGCTAAAAACAGGCTCATGTACAGAGTGCGGCATAAAAAATATACTCCTAGCGAATTCGCGATAACTGAGTCAAAATTAAATATTCTACCTCCATATTAGCAGAGATTGTAGCTAGGATAATTTGACACAACATTGGAAATTTGCAAGTGAAAATATCGTTGCGTCCAAAAGTTATGAAACTTCTCCGAAAGAAATTCAAAAAATCATTTTAACCAACACATTATTACGCATGCGAAGAGCATTTTGATGCCTCTCGGTCGTAGTGCTTTGAATCACTCAGATAAATTGGTAGTGCTAAAGGAATCAACGGTTGGGTCAACAACCGGCCTTTAAGTTTGATAACTTATGTGTTCGCCATCTGGTCTGATGAATGCTTGATGTCTTCTTTTGCATGACTGCATGATTTTGTTGATGGGCTGCTACGGCGCAAGTCAGTTAAGATCGCGTCTTGATTCGCTTTCAGTTCCACCGTTTTCTTCCCCTTGGATCTGTGGGTCTGATACTATTCAAGCATCGCCCCCCATTGTCGATAGTCAAGCAAATTTGATGTGGCCAGTTGACGACGAATTTTTGAGATCGAACAAGCATCATAATGCTCTTCGCATGCGTAATAATGTGTTGGTTTAAATGATTTTTAAATTTTTTTGTATAACTTTCATAGCTTTTAAATGCAACGATATTTTCACTTGCAATTTTCAAATCTTGTGTCAAATTATCTTAGTTACAATCGCTGCAAAGATGGAGATAGAATGTTTAATTTGGACTGAGTTATCGCGAATTCGCTAGGGTTATATTTTTTTTACGCCGCACGCTGCATACACTCGACATAGAACGACACTTATTAGTGATACAATAGCACCAGCAATAATCAAACAGCAACTAGCCATGTTACTTATATATTCGTTACCACTGATCCCATATCAAATGAATATGAATGAAATTAATAAGTTACGCCAACTAAGTTCCCTGGTTGATAGTTAGACAGTATTGCAGCAGACACTGGCGTCGGTACTCAATTCGCACATTCTGAAAATGCGGAACAAATAGTTCTCAATTCGCATCAACAAAGATCTGAAATAGGTCATATTCACTAAAATAAGTACTGAGATTAATGCAATTTATCGAGAATTGCAATTTGCAAATAATTTCAAGAGAAATGCGTTGATAGCCGTCATAAAACTCCGCAACTTGAATATTATTATTTCTTAATCCTTTCATAAAAATTATTCAGCAAATTCATTAAGCATTTTTTTTCATACTCTGTGACTTGTAACTTAAGAATTCAACAAGAATATATTGCAAGTAAAGAATTATATAAGAATATAATTATTACTGCAACAAAAGAATTCCACAAGACTACATTGCTGCGATGCTGCAATTCAAAAATACTTGAATGCGTCCATAATGACCTCACTAATGCTGACCTCACTGAATGCGTGACGCATAATTACATGTACATGTAGGTTAAATTGCATTCATTAGCTTTACAATCAAAATTATATTTTGTATATAAGAATTTTAATTGATTAGTCCTACTACAGAGTAGGCTGAAGTATTGCTCAATCTATATCAGAACAAACGATGAGCACAGAACATGACAGATTCACAGACCCCACGCCAGATAAGTCCACGCTCTGACCCTAATGCTCAATTGTTCAACTCAGTGTTGATATTTGAACTGAGATCAAATTGTCAAATCACCCATACTGCACATGTGGAGATCCACTTGATCTCAGTTCAAACATCCTGCCGTCATATTCATCAAAACCAATAAGTTCTGCGAGCTTGATTCAACACTGATACACTGATTGAACAACTGGCCCTAAGTGTGTCTGGCTATCTAAATAGCGCAAGATAAATGATCCGCGCATCCACGGTCGCTGATAGGCAGCGAGGGCGTGATCACTCGACGACGACGTGGAAGGGGCTGCCGGGGATGTGGTGGTCGCCCCACTTGACGATGAGCACATAGTTGCCGCGCTCGTGCACCAAGTAGCTCACGCTGTACTGACTGCGCCCGATGTGTTTGACGCGCACCTCCTCGCATGGTAGCTTGGGGCCCATCACCCCCACCATCAGCATGTTGTAGCCTAACATCACACCCACCATCAGCATGTTGTAGCCTAACATCACACCCACCATCAGCATGTTGTAGCCTAACGATCAACAAGAAACACACTGTAAATTAGTCGTAAGTCTGCTTGCCAGTACTCTTTGACATCTGCTTCTAACGCGCGAAAGATACAGCATGTTGTATTATACGTCAACTGTATAAAAATATCAGCAGGCACCAAACAGAAAGGCAATTTTCAGAAAAGCACGCAAATGCAAAATTTGATTTATTCATTATGAATGTTTGCATATTCTATGCTTTCCTGCATCGAGCAGTGTACATGGTGTTGGACGTAGGAGAGGGTGTACGAAAGCACAGTTCGAAACCGCCCAGCCTGATCTCACTACAGCACTGCTTTACCAACAATAGCCTGAGAGCTCCCAGATAGCGTACCGGCATTGTTTGTGTCGACGGTGAAGGTGGTTTCCTTGTTGGCCACGGCGCGGTGCAGGCCTGCCCCCGACGCTGTGATCTTGGTTGCGTCCGACTCAATGACCTGCTGCACAGCGGAGAACTTCTGCGTCGTGCTCGTCTTTGTCACCGTCTCCACCACCACCTGCGACTGCTCCGGCCAGCCTGTCGGTCGTCCCGGGCCTGAGGAATCGGTACCCAGTGTTAGTGTGTGATAGTGTGTGTTAGCATGTATTAGTCTTAGTTCGTCGGTCGCCCCTGGCCTGTAGTGGAACCAGCGTTATTGGGTGTTAGTGTCTGTTAGTATGTGTTAGTGTTAGCCCAACGGTCGTCTTGGGCCTGGAGTAGAACTAACACCCATTTTAGAAACAAAAAATAATAATAAAAATTCGTATCGCAAACAGATTGAAACAGAAATCTGATGGAATCAAATGAATACCGACTTTAAAGGTTGAACTTACAGACAGTATGTATAGACACAGTATGGTAGCAAATATGCTAGCATTATATAGCTCACATAACACATTGGCCAGGCTTTTCCATCAAGCATTAAAATTTTAAACCATGATTCATATCTACATAATCAATCACATGGCGTTAAATAACTCCTCCATCAAGCTTGATTCAGACATTCGCTCCCATTACCATTAGGAGAGAGTGTCGGCGCCATACCCTCGATGCGAGCGCGGAAGGGAGAGCCGGGGATGTGCGTGTTGCCGGCGTACTTGATGGTGATGAGGTAGTCGCCGGGCGCCATGGGCGTGTACGTGAACTCATACCCCTCCTCCACCTCGCGACAGCTCAGCTGCACCTTGGACGGACCGTCGATCGTGACCGCCAGCGCACCCGACCCCGCATTGACCGTGTTCACGATGAACTTGCACAGCTGACCTGAGGCGCAGCGACGCAGGTTGGCTAGCGGGGCTAGTGGACTGAGAGAGAGAGGGACCGAGGGATCAAGCAATGCTTCAATGCTATACACACAGAGATCAGGTATATTTGGCCTGGAGAGTGTAAAGATAATGAGAAGAGAGATCAACCATTAGTAACTGATAAAAGAAGAAGATAGAGCTGTAGAAGATGTTTTTTCAAAGACACAGAAAATCGCCCCAGACTGCTATTAGTAGCTGAAAAACTAACGCCATAGACACAGTGTTATCATTTGAGCTTTTGTGGCTACTGCAATGCACTTGTCCCTGATTTTAGAGTTAAATTGTACTAGTTATACTTTGACATTAGACTTAATTTAACATCTGTACATGTTCCTCGACGATTGAAGCCGTAAGTACAATCTCTCCTTGGTGCTACACACACACGCACGCACACACACACACCGGTCTGTCCGCATGACAGTCCGTCGCCGTACGCGCGCACGAGGCTCGCGTCAGCGTCCTGCTTGCCGACACACACGCGGAAGGGACTGCCGGGGATGTGTGCGCCGTTGAGACGCACGTGGATGAAGTGCACGCCGTTCTCGCGCGGAATGAACCGCACTGCGTAGCGATCTAACAACGCAACGCGCATCATTGTTTAATAAGGTGTATGTATCATCATCGCGTGTGTTGTGTTAATGTGCGTAATGTGTACTGTGATGTGTACTACTGTACTCTTGGCCTCGCGTACAGTTTGATCACATGATAGCGATTAAAGGCCGATGCGTCACGTGGCTAGTACATTAGTATATGTGTTAGCGTTGCCTGTTGTTTTTTCACAAGATAATAACTAACACTCCATACTGATCGATATGTTGTATATTTCACGTCATGCTGTTGTAAGATAGGTTTAATTAGTTTAATTTAATTAAGCATTCATTAAGTCTTACAACGTAAAAGGAAAGAATCTGTACCCATGTTACAACATGGATCAACAACAGAAGATATATCAAAATACTGTTAAAACATAGAGAGCGGTCCATAAGAGCAAGGTGAAGGTTGAGCCTTCGTTGTTTACTCACTTCCTGCAGTCGTTTTATTAGCCTTCTCACAAATATGCTGCTGTAAACAGAATAAAACAATACTAAAAACAAAGAAATAAATTGAATGAATTGTATTCACTAAGCTAAGAGTTACTGACCTTTATCGACTTCCTGTATGATGGCCTGGTCCTCGGCCCCTGATGGCGCAACGACGCGTGCATCTAGCTTGCCTTGTGCGCCGTTGAAGTCCACTGTGAACGCAGCAGGCTTGTTGATCTGCACACCAACCACGCACCCACATGCAGGATATGGATCACCCTATGTCCATCATAGAATATCAAATATCCAATACACCCCAGCCCTTTGGACAATTTCTTCTTCTTCGGTGTTCTGCTATTAAATCCCCCACATGACAGGTCTTTGATGTCCAAACCTTTCACCCTAGCCAATCTTTGGCCCTTCTCTTCATCTCTGCATACGATTCCTTCTCAAGCAGATCTTCTACAAATCTATCTATCTATCTAGCGTATGCCATTGTTGTTCAGCCAGTCCTCAGCGTCTTTTGTAGCACGGTGAAGGTCTTTAAGGCCTCCAGTAAACTTCGTCAGATCGCATTCCTCTACGATATGTAGCATCAACTGAACCTGCCTGAAGTCACAGAGATTGTCTGCTCTGACCCCTCTCCAGGGGTTGGAGCACCCAGCAATTTCCCATCTATACAATCTATACAATTATCGATTTTAAATACTCTCAGTCAATCTGCATATCCTCCTTGTTCCAACGATCAATAGTCCAAAGTGTTGGAGCTCATGCAGACAGCAGGAAACAATTTGAACTCCACACAAACGCATCACAGCACACCGCAGCAAATTAATTTGATATACCGCCACACACCTCTAGTCCACAGACGTGCTTCACAGCCCAGACCATTCAGTGTTGCAGAGGTCTTGTTTCTTGCAGACTAGGCTGCCAATAAATGTTAGAGCGTCTAAGGAGCTCACGAGGTTGGCACCACAGAAATCTATTCTATCTAAAGCCTAGAATGCGCATGCATTAGCGCACAATTCTGCAAAAAGAAGGATCTTTTTACCAAAAACGGAAGTTCATTTGAATTATGGGTAATCGTTGTTAGTGATTGTGATTGGATACGAAAGGGTCATGACCCTGTCGATCAATTGTTGACGGTTGGTAATTGGTTTGGCTCGCGGGCCAAGCCCTGCCCCCGTTATCTCCATACGTGCCTTGATATACAGCATATAGTGACGCCCCTTGGTTGGCACACAGCGGAGTTAGTGCATGAACAACAAAGTCAGCGAGAACTACAGCTCACGTTTCGAGCTCAAATCAGTCAATAGGCCCTTGTCACATGAAGTCTCATTGGACTAAATTTTCTGCGCAGAGAGCCTTAGAATTGACTTCCGATTTGAAGTGGCAGCCTAGAAAATACACCTGGTGTACTACTACTGTAATAATCATAGGACTAATTATTACAAATTGTCACTACCAGCAGGACAGTGTACTACTACAATAGTTATCACTACCTGCAGGCTGGTGTATGATTATTATAGTTATCACTCACTACCTGAAGCCGGGTTGTACTATTACTATAGTTATCTATACCTTAAGGCTGGTGTTCTATTGCTAGAACTATGAAACCTGGAGTACCACTATCATAGTTCACACTACCTGAATGTCGGTGTACTATTACTATAACTCAGTATTTCAGTTTTGTGCTCGTATTTCAGTTGTAAATTCATTTGTTACTATTCTAGCATGAAATTTATTCTTCCAAATTAAATAAAATTAAAATTAAATTTAAAAATTAAGAATATTTAAAATCAATAATACTTAAAATTTATTTGACGTGTTGGACCTGTTGGTGTTAGGCTAAGCCGCATGCCCTTTTGTAGATTTTCTACTTTAGCATGACCTCTTAACTTCGTCCTGTGAAATTGACTTATGTAATGATATTTGTGATGATGATATTTGTGAATAAATGTGAAAAAAAACTATCACCGCCCGGAGTACCACTTCTATGGTTATCACTACCTGAAGGCCGTGCTCCTGAAGATCGTGGATGTTGAGTTTTCTCGTGTCGCCAGTGGAGGGCGCGAGGTAGACCTTGAACGGAGAGTCAGGGATGTACTGGTCGTTGAACTTGACTGACACCAGATACTCACCTGTACACACACACCAGGTACTCAGTACTGACACAGACACCAGGAGTACCACTACCATAGTTCACACTACCTGAATGTCAGTGTGATTCAGGTAGTTCACACTACCTGAATCTGTATACACACACCAGGTACTCAGTACTCACAGACACCAGGTACTCAACAGCACACACAAATCAGGTACTCAGTTCTGACGTGCAGACACCAGGTACTCACCTGTATACTGTATACTACAATCTCACTGTACTCACTGCATACTACAATTCTTAGTCTTAAGATTGTCTTAAGAGAATCTTCAGAAAATCATATCTTTTTATTGGAATCTCCGCATAGTTGCGCGTGAACTGAATGATGACCTCACGGCGGTCGACGAATGTATTTTATTTGTTTTAAATTTCAGTTAGGATAAAATTAAAAATAATCTTACAAAATGTACGTGAATGAGGCCCCAGGTCTCACCTGCATACAAAACACCTGTAATCATTACCCACGCGCCTGTACTTACCTGTCGCTACTCAGTCAGTGGCCTATACTGCAGTCTGTACACAAAAATATCATCTGGCTGCAATCGTACATGTACATCTCTGTTGCACAAATCCATAATCCACCGGATATCTTCAACTGACCAGTTAAGATTCAAATCTTGATTCAGATACATTTGGACCAATTGGATCATGGAGACTAATTCACTATGCTGTGATTTGTCAATCCGTGGGCGGCGTCACACCAGCAGTAAACGAACTAGAGAGACATAGTTCAGAGCTTACTTACGGGGCTCCGGGAGGACGGATCTCAAAAATGACCCTAGAGGGAAGCAGGGAGGACCAGCGAAATACCCTAAAAGATTCAAAAAGGACCAATGAAAGACCCAAGAAAGACCTCTAAAGAATCCAAAAAGGATCCAAAAAGGACCAATAAAGGATCCAATAAGGACCAGTGCAAAGTCCAAGTAGGACTCAAGAAGGACCCAAGAAGGACTGATTAAGGACTGATAAGGACCGAGCTCGAGGACAGACCTGGCTCGGTGCAGGTGTAAGCGACCTCGCAGGACCCGTCCTTGCGGTCCTGGAAGTCTATCTCCGCCTTGGACGGTCCCTCGACAGCGATCGACAGCCCCCCTGCCCCTGCCTCACGCGTGTATATGTTGAAGTGACCTGTATGGGCAAGTGTCATGGTGTAACTGTTGGCTGGCTCGAATAGAATGCTCTAGCATTCACAAGGCTACGCTTAGCCCTGATAAAACATGCATAGTGCAATGCCTGCTCCTTTGAAGACAGGCGCAGTGCAGCTGCTCAGCCTTAAAAAAACACTTAGGCCTACGCCACCATAGTTGATTTTCGCGCGTAATGCTATGCCTGCCCGTTTCAGATTAGGTGTTCAATTTTGCATCTTATATGTTGGTTTATTAGTTACAAGACAGACATGCCACAGTCATTGACAAGCGCAAAGGTTACAAGTTTTTGACATCAACAAGTTTAACTTTAATGACAAGTCTAACCATCATTTTTGACATACTACGCCTGCTCAACTTAACCCTAACAAGCGATAGTATCTTGGAACTTGAATTACAAAACCAGGAAAAAATTATGAATTGTAACTATGAAGTTACTTCAAAATTATAACTTACACAAGGAAATACTTCAGTCTACCAAAATACATGCTTGTGCTTCAGTGTACGTGTGTGTGTGTGCTTCAGAGTGAAACAGATTGCTGTGTACATAATGACAAATCACTACAACTGTCACTACAACTGTCACTACAATTGTCACTACAACTGTAACTACAACTGTCACTACAACTGTCACTACAACTGGCGTGACATCCAGTGCTGTAGCTGCGACTCCGCAGCCCGACGGAACGCTGGTTTGCTTTTTTGAGTCAAAGCGGCCCTCATTTCACATGCAGCGGCCCTTTAACCGAGGCTCCATCCCATAACCGATATGGGCCCATATCACATGGCACAATTAATTTGGCTATAACTTGTATCCTTCAGGATAGCTTAGCACGTGGCCTTTGACCATCGCGACGGCGTCCCGCACTTTCCACATTGGGAGCGGCCCCTGGCGGGACACTGCTTGCAACCTGAGCGACCTGGCAGGACGACGTCCCGCGGCGTCACATGACAACTACAGCACTGTCACTGACATCCATTATGCACGTAAAAGCATTCATTTCCCCTCTACCCTCAATCTTTGAATCTATACTCCAAAGGCTACATGTACTGATGCCATATCTTTGATCCAGTGTAAATTTTTACATATTGATTTATCAATATATTATGATAAACCAATTTATGCTGATATTTTACGTGTAACTGTTTTAACACTGTATTATGATCTACATAATGCTGCCTTTAATGTGTAACCGTTTTTAAACTCTCATCTACACGTGACTTTCACAGAGCAGATAATTATGAAGAAAATACGCCATGCACTGTAGCCTACATGACATTGTACAATGTCATGTGGGTGACAATAAATGGCACACGTTAGTCTGCGCTGAGAGTGATCGCTCAGCGCCTGTGTGTCAGTATGTTAGACTTTCACCTTTTTTATCTCATATATTGTTATCGCTCAGACGTCTAAAATAAAATGCATTTGATTTGATTTAAATCGAATTAGAAATGCTAACCTACTTTTTCTGGGACCACTGCCCTTAAAAGTTAAATTTATCAACTGGCATAACGAGCATGAAAAGTAAAATAAAATGAGTTCAATGTTGTACAAACATGGTTTGTTGACCTCCCCTCGCTCCAGCCCCGGCCCAACGGCCCGCACCTTGTGCGCACCTCCGTCCGTTATCGGTCCGACTGTGAACTGGAACGGACTTCCTGCAACAAACAGAGCACCCACACACTACACAACACTGTACCACAGCAGTAACTACGCAGTCACAACACTGTACCAAAGCAGTACCTACAAACTCACAGCACTGTACCAAAGCAGTACCTACACACTCACAACACTGTACCAAAGCAGTACCCACACACTTGCAACACTGTACCACAGCAGTACCCACACAAGTACCCACACACTCACAACACTGTACCACAGCACTGATATGAAAATCATATTGATCCATGATACGAAATGGGCCTAAATAAGATCAGAGTGCCTTCACAAAAAAAAAATTAAAACAATATACCAATATATTTCTAATGATAGTATTGTGCACAATGCACATATTACAGTACCTATTACAGTATCAACACATTTGTGAAGTTCGATAGAATCCTACTGAATGGTTTCATTCCAAAGCACTCAGATTTCACATTACAAGCCTATGTCTATAATTTAAAATTGTTTATACAAAAAAGAATACTTGCTCGGCTGACAAAATAATTTTTACCCTTTATGCATAAAAACTATTGACTTTCCTCCTGGAGTTTCTCGAGTCAGTGAATCTGTAGTCACATTTATTTTTACGGTGAAGGCTGGTCAAAGCGATAAGCGTGATTTACATGATACCGAGCATAGTTCCTACGCCACGAAAGGAGGCAAAGAAACACTAAGAGGCAAGGTGGTGTGTGTGGGTCGCACCAGGTATGTGCATGCCGCGGTGCTTGACGCTGACGGTGTGAATGCCCATCTCCTTGGGCACAAATTTGATGGAGTAGTGGCTGTTGCCGAGGTCCTGGATGTCACACACCTCTGTCATGCCTGACGGACTCGTAACCGACGCCTCCATGTCATAGCGGTTGGTTCCTGCACCACACCCACCACTCTCTCAGTCCCTGCACTACACTCCAGCACCCACTCAGTCCCTGCACCACATCCCAGTACCCACTCAGTCCCTGCATCATGCCCCAGCACACACTCAGTCCCTGCATCATGCCCCAGCACACACTCAGTCCCTGCACCACACCATAGCACCCACTCAGTCCCTGCACCATGGCATGCCCCAGCACTCACTCAGTCCCTGCACTATGCCCCAGCACACACTCAGTCCCTGCACCATGCCCCAGCACTCACTCAGTCCCTGCACCCCACCCCAGCACCCACTCCGTCCCTGCACCATGCCCCAGCACTCACTCAGTCCCTGCACCATACCCCAGCACCCACTCAGTCCCTGCACCACACCCCAGCACCCACTCAATCCCTGCAGCACACCCCAGTACCCACGCAGTCCCTGTACTGCACCCAACCACCCACTCAGTGCCTGCACCACACCCCAACAACCACTCATTCCCTGCACCACTCCCCACCACCCACTCAGGCCCTGTACCATACCCCAACACCCTCTCAGGCCCTGTACCACACCCCAACACCCAGTCAGTCACCATGTCCCATCACTCACTCAGTCCCTGCACCATACCCCAGCACCCACTCAGTCCCTGCACCACACTCCACCACCCACTCAGGCCCTGTACCACATTCCAACCCCCACTCAGTCCCTGCACCACACCCCACCACCCACTCAGGCCCTGTACCATACCCCAACACCCACTCAGGCCCTGTATGACACCAAAACACCCACTCAGTCCCTGCACCATGTCTCAGCACCCACTCAGTCCCACCAAGTGAGACTGAGTGGGTTAGAAACTCATGGTCAGCACGCATTTAGAAGTTAGCAAAAGGGTGCAAAGTTGAGTCTTAGCAGAGTTGAGCATAAGTTATCAGAATTGAGCAAAAATCAACAAGTGAGAAAAAGTGAGCCGGGATGAGTACCGGGGATCTTGAGACTGAGTTCACACTGGCTGCCAATGTGCGTCACGTCGGCCGCCTCCTTCTGCCTCACGATCCGCTCCGTCATGCGTCCTGAGGGAATGCCTCCAATGTTCACCATAAATGGACTGCCTGCACACCGCACAGCACACCACACTGCACCACACTGTATCACCAAGCGCACCACACCATGGTACCACACTGTACCACACGACATCATGTGTATCACACTGAACAGGTGGTGCCATATAGGCATCACAATATACCACACGACGAAACAAACGCTGCAGGAACCCTTTTTGTGCCACATCAAGGCCATTGATCTAGCTTTATCCAAAAAACCATGTTTCGAAACCATCCTTCCCTAACATTTTACTAATTATCTTAACCTTTGTTTTACAAGATTTTAAGCATCACACATTTTTATACCGCTCATTGTTACATCTGCACTGATTTATCAAAAATGTTTGGACCACCCACCAAAAATTTTTTTTTTTGCTGGTGGGAGAAACCATCCCCCCATCCCCCCCCTTGGATCTGTCCTTGTCCAATTGTACCACATGGTATTTTGCATTAATGATCATGGTGATCAGTGACACCCAGGCACACAAGAACGCGCTGAGCACAGCGTCAGACCCTACCAGGGACGTGTTCGTCGGCAAACTTGACATTGACGACGTAGTTGCCAGGCTCGGTGGGTCGATATGTCACTCGGCATGACCCGTCCTCGTTGTCCTGACAGTCAATGTCGGCCTTTGACGGACCCTCAATCGACAGACTAAGGCCGCCATAGCCTGCAGCAAACAGCACACCGCAAGCTGTGAACACAAGAAGTGTGGCATCCTTACTAGTTACCTGAACTACATGAGAGGGATTATATGCTAGGGATTCATTAGGAGAGGGAGGGAATTTGTAGTTTAAGGCAGTGCTTCTCAAAGTGGCGGTTCGTGGACCGGAGCCGGTCCATGGACCACCAGTCGCGGGTTAGCAACAAGGTGGGAAAAATAAGTCAAATTGTCGCCTATCATGTTGGATAAGTATTTAACACAGAACCTACATTACAAGCTGTGAAGCGTAGTTCTGTAGAAAGTTAAAATCTTATAATATATGGGCTACTATTTAGTAGTATCTAAATAATATCGACCTGCTGCAGAAATTGTAGGAAAAGCTGTAAAACATTATTGCCATAAAAAGTGTACACCGATCCCGGACAAACTGGGGACAAAATAGGGCCAGAGAAATTATGACAATTTTACACTTTGATATGAAAAAGACGCACGATTCATATAAAAATGCGACTCAGCATTGCGAGCGCATCATCATCATTTACGTTTTACGTCCACTTTTCCGTGTCAACACAGGTTGGACGATTCCCACAATGAGACTCCCCCACAACTCTCGATTCTTTGCCATCTCTCTATTCATGCCTCGCTCCTTCATATCGCTC
>JAQIWG010001539.1:0-24061 GCA_034695025.1 Chamaedrilus cognettii
CGGAGATGGAAAAACATCGTTTGCTTGAATCGTAGGTGCGGGAGAAGTGCAACAGACTACATACAGAAAGCGGATTTAAAAAAATGAGTTTTAAGCCTGGATTTAAAGGAGAAACGGGACTTAGCCGAGTTTGAATAAAAATTATAAAAAAGATGGACTCACAGGAAAGTGCATGATCCACTGCACGACCTCGGTATCGGTTTCCTTCTCTCGGTCGACGACGTTGAGACTGATGACGAGCTTGTCCCACTGCTTGCGAAACTCAAGATCCACCTGCGCCGTGTAGAACGCCCGCGCCGACAGATCACTGTACGAGCCGTACACTGAAACCAAACGCAGTTGGACTTTAAACGACATTTTAAAACAGTATGGTTAACTATGTATTAACCAATAGGTCTATAATGGCTTATAATATAACCAACTTATCTATAATAGCTAATTTAATACAGTTACCGTAGTGATATATTAACACAGATATTGCATCCAGTCAAAAAAATAAACAATTTCTTAAAAGGATTTTATAGCTGACCGGATTTTATACCTAATAGTATTTATTAAATCACAGTACCAACACTAATTAATTTCAAGTAAAAAATAGGTTCATAATTTGTGGGGCACATTATATTTATTAAAGCAATCAATCAACCTGGTCAAAGACATCTCAATCCGAGAAACAGGTTTAAGTAAATCAGAAAAAAACATTTAGGTAAATCGGTACAAACGCTAAATTTATGCAGAAAATTAAAACATGATTTTTTTCAAAGCGCAATCATACAATTTCAAGGTCCACACTCCAGAGGTATAAGTTTTATATACAAAAACGAGCGCAGGCCCACCCTTGTATTCGTAGAGGTAGCTGTCGGGGACAGGCTTCCTCCACGCCGTGATGTGCGCCTTGTCGATGACCTTCTCCCACCCCTCCAACTTGTTCCCCTCCACCGACGTCGTGCCACCTTCGTTGTGTCGGATGTACGATATCTCCTCGGCGACACTTTGAACAGCAAATAAGACTCTAGATCATCTTACACTTTCAAGTCGACAACTGTTCCAAATTGGATCACATGTAAGCAATAAGGTCTATCATAGCTCATATATTGTTTGCAATACTTACATGATCCTATACTTATGAGTCAAATGGTTGACAAAGTGCTTTTCCGCATTCGATTACATGAAAGCACTAAGAAGCAGCATCAAGTTGAAGGCAGCAACAAGTTGAGGCAGCATCAAGTTAAAGCCAGTGCTCAAGTTGAAGGCAGCATCAGGTTGAAGGCAGCATCAGTTGAGGCAGCATCAAGTTGAAGGCAGCATCAAGTTAAAGGCAGCATCAAGTTGAAGCCAGTGCTCAAGTTGAAGGCAGCATCAGGTTGTCGGTAGCATCAGTTAAGGCAGCATCAAGTTGAAGGCAGCATCAAGTTGAGGTAGCATTAAGTTGAAGGCAGCAACAAGTTGAATACAGCATCAAGTTCAGGCAGCATCAAGTTGAACGCAGCATCAAGCTGAAGCCAGTGCTAAAGTTGAGGCAGCATCAAGTTAAAGGCAGCATCAAGTTGAAGCCAGTGCTCAAGTTGAAGGCAGCATCAGGTTGAAGGCCGCATTAAGCCAATGACGTGCCTACAACTTGATGCTGCCTTCAACTTGATGCTGTCTTCAACTTGTTGCTGCCTTCAACTTGATGCTGCCTTCAACTTGATGCCACTTTCAACTTGATGCTGCCTTAACTTGACCACTGACTTCAATTTGATGCTGCCTTCAACTTGATGCTGCCTCAACTTGATGCTGCCTTCTTGGATCTGTCCTTGTGCCGATGCATTTCGCGTGCTATTGCGGCGTCAAGCAGCTAAATTTAAGTTTCCACGCGTTTCAGGCCAAAATGCATAAGAGAATCATCAAGTCTTAGTTTCAGCCTTTAAATAAAACAAAAAATATCTCAAGCGTGCCACATAAAAAACCTCACTCACCTGTGCATCTCATCCTCCGAGATCCGATTCTTATCCCACGTGAACACCACCGCCCCCAGCAGCATGCACAGCGGCCGGTCCTGCGCCATGCGCCTCAGCCCGTTCCCCAGGCGCTCCATAACCGACCCAATCAGCCTCCGGTCGTAGCCGAGATTTCTGTAGAGTATCATGATCTGGGCCGCTCGGCGAAGCCGCTGGGCCGCTATCGCGCCACACTGGCGGGCGAAAATAACGCCAAGCAGCGCCATCCGGTCATTGAAGCGGTCGCCGAGGCGCTGGACGACGCGCCCGAAGAGGCGCAGGTAAGGGGAGGCGCCCCATCGGGAGCTCTCGCTGCCCCCTAGGTCAAGGTGACGACGAGCGTCGCGGATGCAGGACGAGGTAGGCACGCGCAGGGGGCCTGGAGTCCCGCTCGCGTGTGCAGCTTGTGCGAACACGGCCCGGTAGGTTTGCAGCATGGTTGGTTAGGCGTGGCGAGTGGGATGGGCCGGGAAATTAGGGAAATTGCTGAAAATTGCAAATCTTGTTTATTTACGTCGTGTTTATCATGATTGTGGAAACAAGTATCTAAAATAAGAGTGGCCCGTGTATACACTACCGGTGAACGATCACAATTTAAATTATTATCGTTAAGTACTAGCATGTCAAATGCAGTCTAGAAGTAATGTTGTTAAAATCTGGGGAACCGGACACCCACCCAATATTTAGAAGCGAATGTTGTGATCTCCAGATATTTATAGTTGCGTATTGCAAATTTGGTTGGTCTCCCAAAACGTGATTTCTGTATTTTCTGTTGTTTTTGAACCCCAATTTTTTTTACTGACTCCCTCAATCTTGAAAGCAGGAACATAGAACGTGGCAATTTTATGGCAAACTAAGTAAAGCTTATTCATATTTTTTACTTGTTCAGTTTAAACATAATAATGTATAATGGTGAATGCATGGAAGCCATATCTACAGTAGCTTACGTCTAAAACAAAATTGCGTACAGTTTAATTAACATTTACTTAAAATCAATTTGTGCATTTCGCATCAAGGTAGCGATGATGTTCATAGAGGATGAATTTTTTTACCATTTCAAATATATGATTTCACTGCATATAAAAGCCACAAAGCATACAAATAACTCATATTCTACAATCAAACTGAGATTTATAATGTATAAAATTCAACAAATCTGGGTCACACAGTAGATGTGGCAAGCTTTGGTCAACTAAATTCAGCTTCCTTCATATTGATGCCATAATTATCTTGCATTTAGCAAATGATAATGCAATTTCAATCATTGCACGTGCACTAAATATAATAAAATTACGTAAAGCTATAATAACGACATCTAACACAAAATTACAAAACCATCAAAACAAGTTCAAATAAGTCTCTTTAACAGCCAATTTTACCCAATACAGGCAAACAAATTATTGGCAGGTTTTATGACAAAATTATTCTCACATATCTTTGGTCAAGAGCATAGTTCAATATAAGACCACAAGCGTTTTAATATTGCTGAATTAAAATGATGAGGTAAGTAATGCAGTCACGCATGGAACGGTGCAGCCATTCTTGTATTTGAACCGGATGTGACATCCCAAGGAAACAAAGGAAAAGTTTCCTATCAAATATATACATGATCCTGTTTTAAATTAGTACATAAACTTGTATATTTGTTTACTATATACCGTATAGGTCCACTGTTCACTATAGCGGAGTATAATCATGCAATAAAGTCTTTAAGTAATAGAAGTAATGATGTATTGGTAAAAAAGAGGTGGCACATTGAACCAAATGTTTAAAATTGATACATGTTCCGTTAAAAAAAAAAAATTTAATCCGTTTTCTCATCATTGCACGCTGATGCAATGTTCTAAATTCTTCTTTCACCATTTCACCATGCAAATATCTTTTTCTCTTTCTTTGGCACTGCCTGAAAACATTTTGAAAGCAACTTGCAAAACATTTTCGATACTGATGAACTAGAAAGTGTAGTCCTAAATGTAATATGCATCACAGCAAAAGCACGATACACAAACCACAATCAGTAACAATGACCGCCTACTTCTACAATTATACATATCATATTTAATCCGGCAACAGCAACAGGAAATTTCAGATCAATCGATTATTATCTTATCGTTAAATATACCCCACAAGAAATTCATCCATCGAGTGGAAAAAATTTGATGGGTTTATCAACAACCTAACCGCGTCAACAAGCCGGTTTAATTAAATCTCTAGAAGGAAAGTTGCATCTTACTCGTTATCCGCATATAGACTTATATAGCACAAAACAATTGCAGCAAATGGGATGTGCAAATATTTGTACTCTAAGGTGGCAGTTACAGTACATAACGCTAAGTCAATCCACAACTGCGCAAGCACCAGGATTTCGTCTATGCGCGCGCAGAATATGAAATATTATAACATTAACAAATATACAAATACAATATCCATCGAAACAATAATACTTTTTATCGAAGTCGATCTTAATAATTGATAAAAATTAAAATCTTTAACTAAGCTAGCAATTACCAGCCTGGACTAGATTAGAGACGACATTTTTGGTCCAATAATTATTATCAGTAGGAGAGCAGCGTGAACCATCTCAAATGCTTTCAAGTAAACGTTGACACAATCTTTTTAAGTAAGTTCAAATAAGTGTTAATAGGGAACAGAATAATTCAATAGCTGCGCTCATTTAATAAGAAATAGCCAATCTACCGCTTAAGCATTAATGAAACTGTTCAGTCAAGGTACTAGCTTCAGTTATGTTACGAAAGTCACACTTGCCTAATGCATGGGACATGGGCCATGCCCATGCAATGACATGGGCCTAATAACAAGAAAAATATATCTGAAGCAATGAAACGATATATCCGTAGTTTTTCAACAATGCAACTCAAATCATGAGATGTCGTTAAAGGCTTCACAAGGAGCAGCAATATTTGAAAAGAAACTGAAATTTAAGATGCGCATACTGTGTGCGTGTGAGGTTAAGTGGTTGCATTCCCTGCCCAAGCACGAGTAGGCCATTGAAGCCATAGACACATTCTGGCAAACTTGGACACAGGGCGTTCTTCTAAATATTTCAACTACACAGAGCAGTAGGTATAACTGGATAAATCATAAAGTTTCAAATCATAAAGTTTCAAGGATATTATGCGCTGTTAAAGTTTCATTATTGACCGAATAGATGTGATATTCATGGGTTCAGAAGTGACAACGCAGCACAAATATGCAACTGATCACGCACAAAAACATCGCCACATTAAACGAAGCGGACGACAGAAATGAATATAATTCCAAAACGTGACAATATCAATCAAAACGAAGATAAACAATCGACGATTCACAAGTCGCTAGGTGGTGACACGTCCCGATGATCAGGGATTAGAGGACGACAAACAAAGCGACTACGACGTAAACCGAAGCGAGAGTTTGAGAAGCGATCGATGCTGCAGAGGATGCGACTCTTGCTTGATCAAGAGTACATCGTCAACATTGTGAACTGAAACAGAAAAAGAAGGAAGAACTTTGAACAAGGTCGTGTAACGACGAGCAAAAATAACAACAACAAAAAACTGATCATTTGACAATAACAGCTCATAATTTGCAGTTGGTGCACAAGATTTAACCACAGTCATCGATCAAACAAATCTCAGATCACCGCGCAGCCTATATATATAAAGTATAGGCAATAACAATCCAAACAAAATTCAAATTATATATCAAGACTGTCGGCTATCAGGTCGAATGATTTTATTGATTGCGCAAGTTGAAATAATGCTGGTGTAATTTATGAATCAGAAGCAGTCGCTGACCTCGTCTAGTTGAAATCTGGCGCGTCCGGCCCCACCCGGGTCCTTTGTCTTGAACGTCTCTGCAGCCAAGCAACACCAGTCATCACACAAATTCACTAGCAACAAACTGAAACGACACGACAAAAGCAATTAGCACCAAGCGCTGACGAAATCGCGAATGCATTCTGACAACACCGCAGTACCACATGGATGACACTCTGCATGTTTTCTGTGTATTGCTATTAAAAATACAATTTCAGCATTCTCAGTGATCACACTGGAATCGGGAGCAGCCAACTGACGATTGAAAACAAACAATTAACTGTCGTCCGTTGAGGCCAAAATTTCCAAATATATATGCAATAGTACAATAGAAGGACTCTGCCGTCCACGCAATCGGACGAATGAACATTGGACAGACTTGATTTTGCAAGCAGGGTTCATTACTTTGTAAAGTTTATATTTCATCATCCATTTCACATTGCATTTTAAAGTAGATCATTCCTTCATTCATTTCACATGTCAACATTCATCTAAATCAAATACAGGTCCATGCAATTTAATACTATAATTATAAAAAAATCAAAACAAAACACTAATAACTAGAAAAGCAAGCGTAACAGATTGCACAGCCGGTGTGGCGTACCAAAGAGCGTCTTGAGTTTGATGTAGCAGGCGACAAAGTCGTCGAAGCGGATTTGTCCGTTCTTGTCACTGTAGCGCATCACAACCGCGTTGAACGTCGCGTTGCTGATGCGGAACCCTGCGGAACATTCCACCAAAACACACGTGAGCCAAACCAGAAAAGATCATCAAAAATAATTACTATGTGCAGAAAAATGCGGAAATATCGTAGAAGATATAAAATGGATTAGTTCCAGAAACAGTCGTCTAAAATTAAGTAGTTGATTTGAGAAAAACGTTTCAAGATATATATTCTTGTATCAGTCAAAAACCATTACCAGTCAATCATCAAACCTTCACATGCTGGTATCACCAATTCAACCTGAAAATGTTCATGCACCGAGAATTTTTTTTCCTTATCAGCCTAGATCACATTGGATTAAGAAGAATAGGCTATTTATTAACAATGTATTCTTGCAGAAATCCAATCCAATTCAATTCTATTCGACTTATTTATCAAACAATACAACATGTATGCAAGGTATAACACGCATATTTCAATATTGACTTTACAATGTACACAAAGGGTGATTATTATAAATAAATATAATATTATATTAATACTATAGATTAAAAGGGTGGCTAGATTCCTCTTTCAGCACAAAAGCAACCCTTTTTTTTTTAAACAGTTAAATTGCAGCAGCAATAATTACTCAATGAATTTAGTTGAAAGTTATAAAATTCAGTCATTTCAATCAATTACAAGGAAAGCAGTTTGATGGTTTCGAACGACCGACCACGATCGAAGTTATAATCCTAAACCAGCAGGTAGTGCCTGATATGGGTCTTTGAAAAAAATTTGCTGAAAATTCTCCACGTACTTTTTTTTTCGCCAGGCCATGCTCTTTTGTTGTTGCCATATTTGTTCCCCTAGGGTGCACAAAAATATAAAAAATTTGTTGCTCTTTTCATCACCATAGAGCCAGTTATTCTAAGAATCTATCTAAGAACGAAGAATGAATAAAAAATTTGATATGGACTTTCGCCAAATGGAAAAAAAATTAGCAAATTGCTCAAAAAAATATTTTTTGGTGATTTCAGCAACTTGCAGATCAAGCCCAGCCAGCAGGAGAAGTAGCTACTTTTAGAGCAGATATTAATAATCGAATCGTTTACATAAGTTAATGCAATTCGGGAATTCTAAAGGTTCGTCAATTGTAGATGATCACCAGTAGCAAACTAGCGCAGTGTACGGTTCTTACTCGCAATGCAGAAGATGATGAAACGCATTTAAAGAGGCGAAAATAAGAATACTTCATTCTCAAGTCTCAAAGCGCAGATATTGTTCCTAATTGGATCAACGTACAATACATGCAGGCCACTATAAAGACATTTTGAATCTTATCCCTGTCCAGGCTGCCATATCGGAGAAAGTTTATGGTAACTCATTTAAAATATACCGCAAGCAATAGCATACAATATAGGCTGACGCGAAATGTCAAATATTTTAACGTTCTGCTTTTTAAAAGCCACAAATTTCTCATATAATAGAAACAATACGCACACCACGAAATTTGTTCAGGCAACTGGCCTCGCAAAGATGCTCATAAATCTGTAAAGGTGTGTTATGCAGTGAAACTTAGTAATCAAAGAGCAAAATGGTAAAAGTCTTAAATATCAGACGAGGTGACCAGAAAACGGCCCGTATCCAAAGCTAAGCTGATATATAGCCAGAAGCAAAAGAGGTAGAACTTTAGAGCACTTTGATACCTGGCAGCGCGTCAGGGTATGTAGCTGTCAATCAAATGTTAAAATAAAAACTGCCAGTACTGTGTATAAAATAGATCAACACTGACTCAAATATCATTCTTGCCTATAAAGTATCCAGTTTGACGAATGTCAACAGTGACAGCAATAAATACATGTACACATTTACAAAAATGTACAAAGAACTGGCCAAGAAACACGGGGGAAAACTAGAAAGGGGTCAAATAAACCTTTGTAACGGTCTGATCAGACGTTTTGTATGAACGTGTACATTATTTATGAATGTACATAGTACATCTATTAAATAAGGCAGTTTATTATTTATAAAATACGGTGATGTATCTTACAAAGTTTGAAAGAAAAATAAATCCAGTCGATGTAGAGTTACCGTAACAAAGCAAAGTTCATACGGTAGAAATAAGATTTATAGGCTGCGTTAGATAATTCAACATAGCTAAGTTGTTGTTCTATATCTACACATTTATTCATGCAAGATTGCAAATAAGACCTGTGATCAGGTGATTAAAAAAAAAAAAAATTTGCCAAAAACTGCACCACCCAGAAACTGCAGGACAAACTCACAAATTCTAACACTGAGCAGGCAATGCGCTAAACAACTTCTAGTGTTAGGGACTAACACCATAGGTGAAAAAATCATAGTGAAAAAATCTCACTAGATGATTTGCTTTGAATTTTTTTTCCAAGCAAGACTACGAAAGAAAAAAATATTCAATATATATTGTACAGCATTGATTCTATTGCATGTTAAATAATACGTATTACATAATAAGCGTAGCGGTACGTCAAATATCAAATTTTGATTTGTGTACAATATATATATTGAACGGCAATAGGAATGGTAGACAAAAAAAGCAGGATAGTGCAAAACTACGGGCGCACAATGATACGAGACACAGAACAAAATAAAATATTTGACCGACCTAGCATTGCAAAGGCGCTTCGAAGCTCATAGCTGTTGAAGCATCCACTTCTGTCTGAGTCCATCTCCAAGAAGGCTTTCTAGCAACGCAGCAGTAAAACACAAATAACAATGAAAACATGTATTATTCTTTCTAAGCGTATTTTGATTAATGCAACACATGTAGAAAAGAGCAAAAACATCTTCAGTACAAAGGGGTTACATTCTAGAACAATCTACATATCGCATTATTTCAGTATTCTGCTCAAGGGCAGAAAAACTAATTTTGAAGATAAATTCTAACAAAAAAAACCAGATTTGAACAGAAAAATTAACACTGAGCATCTAATTTCAATAGCGCTAAAAACAAAACAATGGCAAACATTTAACTGGAAAGAAAAGCATTATTCCGCTATGATAAATCTTTAAAAAGCAGATTTAGTTGATCACAGAACATTGGCAGGCAGCACAGACCTTGCACATGGTCAGATCAGCCCAGAGCCTCTTGAAATCCTCAAACCCCAACTTGCCACTGAAGTCGGCCTACGCACACAACCGTTCGAGATGCAACTACACGTCTATATCTACAGCTGCACACATAACAAAGAATCAGTTTGAGTGATTTATCTAGCATGCCATATCTCCCATGGCTCATGTACATTTGTTCGGTGATCCAAAAGAAAACTGACATTTGGTACTAAATATACATTGGTTTAGTGATCCAAAAAAAAGTGCCTACTACATACATGTACTTAGTACATGTTGATGATTCAAAAGGAAACACTTACATGTACATTTTTGTTATGATCCAAAAGAAAACGTTAAAAGAACACATCCATATTTCATCATACACAACGCCTGTTATCATTATTTATTAATTTGTCTTTTATTGTACTAGAAAATACCGAAAACAGATAATGAAAACGCAATCAAATGAATGCCAAAGCCAGAAATAATACAAAGACACTTACATCTCTCATGGCCACCATGCTTCTAGTCATGTCCGTGCTGAAGCCGTCAAACTTGAAATCTGAAAAACAGCGCATGTGTTTGAAAGCCTTCCGACTCAAATGCAATACAACAGAATTTCCAGCACATTCTATCCCCACCATGTGAACTTGTGGAGTCATGCATCATGTAACAATCTTTAAGCATCAAAGTGCAATAATATATATCTTCAATCTAACTTATCCAAATTGCCAATTATAAAAACTCAAAGTGAAGTAATAGTTGGTTATCCTCGTGTTGCAAAGTACAACATATGAGCACGATTGGGTATCAGCATGTGTAGATATATAAAAGTAAATGGGAAAGTTAGGAAGGGGAGTGGGAAGAAAGCATGAAAGGGAAGTAGAAGCATGAAGGGAAGTAGAAGCATGAAGGGAAGAGGGGGGAAGTAGAGAGCAATATGAAGAAACGAGGTGTGAATAGAATGATAGCAAAGAATTGGGAGCTGTGAGCGGGTCCCATCGAGGCGAAGCGTCCAACCTGTGCCAGCACGGATAAATGGACGTAAAATGACTACATTATACGATGGTTCTATGGAGTGATGCTATAATTTGTGACTTCATACTAATTTTAATAGTTTTTTTTTACATTATGAATGTAAATGAATGATGAAGTGGTTTGAAGGCAGGCACCTCTCTGGAAGATAGTGTTGAGAATATTCTGTAGCTCGAAGGCATCGATCTCCCCGTCGGCCCCTGCCATGTCGACGAACGCTTTCTTGCCGGCGTCGACGTGAGGCTGGTCCTCTGCTGTTACCGCAGCCCTCGGCTATAGACAATAGTACATCACACAATCTCAGGATATACATAAAAGTAGTTAAGAAACAACACCAACTTCGTTGATCAGCCAAATAATTAAACTCAAAAAGATTTACATTTGTAGGCAACATGTTTTCTATTTCTTAGCCCCTAGTCGGATGTTTTAGTTAAAATGCAGTTTGCGACTTTGTATCCGCAACTTTGCTTAGCAAAGCATCCACTCCAGCCTCCTCCTCGGCACGCAGCGAGCCTCGACGAGTCTGTCTAGCATGGCACTATTTTTAAGCCTTTTTCATCCTTTTTCTTCACTATAATGCAGAAAAACCAATGAATGAGGTATTAAAATCATTTATATTAAGCTGACTCTTAAGCAAAGTTCATCAAAGTTAAAAAAATTCAAACGCTTACAGCTAACGCATAATATAATAATAATAATTATTCACTTTTAAATACTTACTAATTATAATTCAGCCATTAACGTACCGGTACATCGTCCGATATTCCAGTAACATCGTCCAGCTCCCTGAAAGCACACTAAATATAGTACAGCCATTATATAGTACAACAACAACGTACAGGCCTAACACGAACAAAATTTAATTAGTAACTGCAACAAGTTTCTTGACTTCACCGTTTAAAACCGGCATTGTTTTAAACGATAGTACCGCATGCATTTATTCGACCCGTGTCCTGCATGACAAGGATCCGCATTGCTCTCCGTGAATTATTAATCGGGTCACGCTCACGCACACACAAGCGCATTTTGCGGCCTCAATTCTCGCTTCATCATCATCACCATCATCATCAGCTTATGCAGGAGCCGACCAATTGCAGCCATGGACACCCACCTTCCACTTTATCCTATCCATCGCACCCTCACGTCTTAATCTCTTTTCTTCCATATCCGTCTCTGTCATGTCTCTTCACATCGCTTCCGGTCTCCCTCTACGTCTTTCCCATTAATCCCATAATACATTCTCGCAGCCAGTCATCTGGATTCTTTCACAAAACATGCAACTTAATTCATGCATGACACGACACGATATCTCTTATGAAATGACCTGTTCATCTATTGTCTTATGTAAAAAAAACATGACCATTAATTGCGATTCAAAATGTCACTCACTGCGCCTAGTTTCTACAATTATTCATCGTCAAAAATCTTACATAAAGAAATAAACATAATTTTTCAATGTGCATTTTTACAAATGACAATCAAATGCAAAAAGAGAGCAACTCACTGCGCTTTGTTGGCCTTTGTCTCGCTGAATATCCTCATGATGAACTCCCCCTCCTCGTTGGGTTCAAAGGTCGAGGGAACGATGACGTAGTTCCCCGGCTTCAGCTTGTGATGATCGGACACTTCCCGCAGGTTAATGAAGGCCGTCGACTTGGCCGATGCTACCGCCCTCTGGAAGAACTTACTATCCAGTGGACCAGTGCTGTCATCTGGCGCCTGGCGGGAAAAAGATCAAATAATTATAAAACTAGTATAAAATCCATATCACAAATAAATGATAAGCGAAAATGATAGGGCAAAAAACGACTATTGCCCTCGGGTGCCTGGCAAGAAAAGAAATTAAATTGCTTAAAAAAAATTTCATCATTTAATCCAGTTCCAAACGTCACAAATCAATGGTTAAGCAAAATATAGAGAAGAAGAAATGCCCATTAAACAGTGGCTGACAAAAATCATTTAGCAAGAACGATAAATTAGATGGTATTTTAATGTACAGTAAATAGAAAACAAGAGATAAAACGTGAATGCAAAAATATCGTCATTTGGACAAAAAACTTCATAGTGGCTTCTCAAATAATAGTTTAACTTCTATTAAATCCATGCTACCCAAATTTTGTGTCGGTTTATGACAGGGTTAGGGTTATGGAAATGACATTGACTCTTATTATATAATAACATGGAGAAGTAGATAAAAATACTACAAACCAACAAAATGCTATGTATCAATATATACTGCTTAAAACGATAATATGGCCTACAAAATCGCATGAATTCTATCTAAAGATCGAATTACAACACGCAACGATTAGCAGATCAAAACCACTTTTCAGATCAATTTTCCAATACTCTTGGTGCGATCTATTTCTGTATTTTCTATCATATTTTCTGAAAACATCGACCCTAGCCAAACCTTCTAAACCGTGTTCTGAACTGAACTGTTCTGTTCTGAACTGAACCCTATGACCCAACCTTCTACCCCATAACCACAACCTAACCCTAACCTTGTACACTGCGTATCCGATAGTGAGGTTGTCCTTTCCCTCCTTCTTCAGCTTGCGACGTTCCTTCTGCATGAGACCGATGAGGATGGTTCCATTCCCGTCGTCGTCGTCACTGTCTGGGTCGACGACCGTCACGTGGTACTGGGGGTTCGTCCAGAACGTTGCTGTGCATCAACAATGAGCCTATGGTATATTTATTAATTTTTTAGCCTGTAAAGGGGAAGTGATGATGCCCCATTGCACCAGTTGATGTTTGCTGGAGGTGGTTCCACCGTGGACTGGTAGGCATCGTAGGAACACTTGTGGCTGACAAATTTAAACCACCTTTGCCAAGGGTGCACAAAATGACTCACAATCCTACAAAAAGCCGAGTCAGTTATATCCATTTGGCCCTCCAGAGAAAAATAATTCATTTATGCAGAGAAAAGATGTGTTTTCAGATCAGCAACAAACAAAGAGAGGCTAAAACAGGAATTATTTAAACATCATCCGCTTGAACATTAAAATATATAGTAATTAATTTTAAATGCAGCATAAATTACAAAAATATGCAATTCCATGCAAAAAAAAGAAAAAAAAGCTAAATAATGCAAGAAATAAAATAATCATTTTTTTTCATAAAAACGTGATTGTGTTTTTCTAAGATCCTTAACGATGGCTATCAAACATGAGAGGAGACCGACATGGATAGTTCCTGCAGCCGCCTGCGTTGACGCGCCGCCTCCACCCGCCCTCAAACAGCGACCCCTCCCACTTGACCTTGCCCTCGCGCTTGTCATCAAGACTGTCCGGACTGAGGAAGCAGATCTCCAGGCGCTGGAAGTTGGCAACAAAGTCCTTGTGGGACATCCTGCAACGTCACCACACCGACCGACATACCAATGACATTTATTATTTATTTAGAACGCCAGAACTAAGGCGCAAAGCAAATATGAAGCCAATAATTCTCAGAGTTCAGCCTAGTCCTGGTAAAATCAGAGTAGCGACTGTAGGTTAACACCTGCTTCTTATAAAACAGGCGTAGTGATATTTAGAAGCCTTCAACGAGTTACAAAAAAGACAACAGAACTTAGTTAGCAAAAAAATAATTCTTTCACATTCTACGCCTGCTAAATTTAACGTGTATATTTCTGATTACAGTTATTGTTGCTATTTAAGAGCACCAGGCTTCTTTCTGTTATTTCCATATGAAGAGGGTCATAATGTAGTCAAAAGGACACCAAAATTTTTCAGATAAGTGATAGGAAGTAGCTGAGGTTAAAGAAAAGAAGTATGACACATTTAAATTTCTTATGCCTATGATGAATCTCTACAATTATATATCGTACACAACCCATGCGGCACATGCATTCAGATCATCATACATTCGGATCCAGATAATACAATGAAAAACCGCGATGATATAGCGAGCAAGACGATACTAGCAAGCTAGTATTTCGGAGTTAATTTCGCATAACAATTATTCAAAAGATAAGTTAAAAGTAAGCTACACTCCCCCACCCAAGTTACAAAACCAGATACTGTTAGGATACTAGGTTCTTAAATAAGATTATTTAAGTTCAAGATCAGAAATGAGCTAATAAAACAAACAGTTAATAAGAAGGTACTCACTCTTCATGATAGCAACACAAGTGTCAAAATCGTATGTGCTAAATACAAAGAACGCTGTTGATCACTTTCAGTTTACGATTTACTTTTGGACTCCCACCCAGTAGTATCCACGTGGTCCAAATAGAAGAAAGCTCACCAAAATTCACCATCATTGCTGTACACTAGGCCGATACTCTTTTTTTCCGCATCAGAAACGGCATTCCATTCGGCTGATCTGCATGCATGCGTAACAGAATTGACTAAGTGACAGAAGCAAGAACATTCAACGCAAGAAATTCAAGAGTGCTAACAATAAAATCAAGAACATTCAACAAGAGTGCTAACAATAAAAGCAAGAACATTCAACAAGAGCACTAACAATAAAATCATGCGCATAATGAGCAGTGACCAAGGTAAATATTGGGAGCGATGAGAGATACCGATGATAAAATAGGATACAAATATACTGCTTGCAGGATGATAGATCAGAAAACTAAACAAATATGTTGAAATCAAGCCGCATGCGATATATTTGAGTTCTTTATACGGTACAAAAAAAAACTGTATCTAATTTTCAAAAATGTCATCTTATAAAAATTATTGATCTCAAACGCATCTTAAATATCATGCCATGCCATTACACTGCGATTCAAATTACACTGCGACGTAATTAAATCTATCAAAGAACATGCACGGAAATTACAAAATCTAGACATTTAGCACACCACCAACTGAAAGGACCCTAGTGACAAAATCACGGTGATCAGGAAAAAAAAGGCATCACGCACAATGCACGACTACAGCACTAAATATTCAGAGTCGACCAATACAACGGCAACGAGTATTTAGGCCTGAGTTCTCAATCAAGTGTCAACACCTTAACACGCGTATGAAGATATCTAACATAATCACTGCATTGAGATCTCAAATAGGATTTACTTCACGCGACATAATTGCTGAATGAGATCTGAATCTCGTATAAAGATTTTTTAACACTTGATTGAAAAACTCTGCTTCGGTATTGCATCCACCTGAAAAGCCATGCGAGA
The DNA here is from genome assembly GCA_034695025.1 of Chamaedrilus cognettii. Taxonomy (NCBI): domain Eukaryota; kingdom Metazoa; phylum Annelida; class Clitellata; order Enchytraeida; family Enchytraeidae; genus Chamaedrilus; species Chamaedrilus cognettii. Next base: position 15,712 of record JAQIWG010001539.1, read on the forward strand.
AAAAAAAGAGATGATAAATAATGCGAGGAATCTTGTCTTATCATCTAGTATCCAAGACTGCATGAATGCATTGCTCATTGAAATGCAATTTGAAAATAAATCTAAAATAAATGAAAAAGAGTTGATTGATTGAGTTGAGTAGGTTGAGAATTAATAAGTTAAAAGAGTTTGTCCGTATGATTCTGATGGAGTTCAACATTCACCGAACAGTTTGCATATCGATATATTATGTTTTAACAAATGGAAAAAACAGGAAAAAATAATTAGTCGTCACCGTTTTCAAACTAATTTTTCCGACAGATGCAATACGCAAAAAGAACACAGTGGCAAACACAAACACACACACATAGTGCACACACACACACACCAAATTCAAACTTTTCAACCGGAATCACGGACTACACTAAATCATGCTACGCCGCCGCACTACTGCTCGCCAACATTCCGCTACCGTGCGCGCCGCTACGACAACAAACCAAAATTCCCCATCGCGCTCGTAAGTCAGGCCCAGAGTGTCCCTTTCTTCAGCTGACACTGCGCTCCACTCTTGCGAACTGTGTACGCATCCAATGAGATCGCTTACCAAATATTCCTGTCAGCTGCTGGCTGTCAAACACCTTAGAAGTGTGAACGACAGGGTAGGGATTTTTTTGTAGTTTAAGGACCATGTGTAGCACAAAGACTATAACACAGTCTGGTTCTGTGCAAGAGAGTCGGCACAGAACCGCTACCCCTTCCTTAGTCGCTTTTTACGACTCGCCTGGGGAGCTCTGGGCTACAAGCCAATTCTTTGTTCCCCGGCCTGCACGGCTTAGGGCAGAGAGTCAAGCACCGACCAGCTTAAAAGGATCGCAGGCTACACTGACTTTCAAGTAAGATCTTTAATTCTTTATCCATTAAATATGCTATCGTTACGAAGCAAATACGCTTAACCTAACAGGATTAACAAGTAAAAACGGTAGATATCTATGAAATCAAATTTTTATAAAATCTATAAAAGAATATTATTATTATGATGATAATAGGAGAGGCACATTGAACTAGAGAACAGTTACTGTATGAAAACTGTGACCAGTGGGCGATAGCGGGCATAGAATAGTTGATAGTAGACCGATGATAAGCCTTAAACTTCTAATAATTGATATTAAGTTCTTTTATATCACAGAAACCACCAGATTCTAGGTTAAATAAATAGCGAACCCGTCGCTCCAGGCGCCCTTCCACTCGTGACTGTCGCCCCAGGGGTTGCGCACGCGCACCATCGGGATCTGACCGGACGCACGCGACGTTTGCACTTGGATCTGCGCGCAAAGATCCAACCGAACCCATACAGTTTGATCTCTTAGTATTTGCGATGTTTTGTTTTTTGTAGTCTAGGACCGTGTGTAGTGCAGACAAGTTACAGTCCGGTTCTGAGCAAGGGAGTCGACGCAGAACCTCTACCCCTTCTTCAGTTGCCTTTTACGACTCGCCCGGGTAGCTCTGAGCTGCAAGCCAATTCTTAACATGGCTAACATCGACACAGCGTTGGCCTGCCCCTAGCGCGCTAGAATTAATGAATGTCAAAAACGATGATTATTTATTTATGGTGGTTCTGTCGCGCAGCCCTTGTAACAAGCGCGGAGACGAGTGAATGACTCACCATTCTGACGTCAGTGATGCTGTACGCGTGACCAATGATGAGGCCGTTGGCCAATATCCCTTCCATCTGTCCTTCAGGAGCCTAGACGAGCACAAACAATTAGCATATTAATACTGAACTGCGCACAAACTGCTAATTAGCATATAAAAACGGAACTGCACATGCACAACTAATATAGCATATGAACACTGAACTGCACACGCACAACTTATTATCACATACGCAGGTCTGTAAATGCGAAACTGCACACGCACAACCAATTCCTATAAATACTGAACAACGCATGCACAAGTAATTAGCATATAAACACTGATCTGCACAAACAAGAACCAAATGAATGCATTACTTGCTCAAAACTTCAGTTCTGATCTGCTAAATAGCAACACTGATCTACACAAAATAACATGTCACTGCGTATTTCAGGCAATACAGCTTCGCACGCAATTACTCGTCACCAACACGCTTGTTTTCGTCTATTTTCCTAAAACACACAGTCAGTAGAAACAAGAGACACACATGTATGTCGCTTGTAAGTCAAATTTCAACAAAATATTTGTGTAACAATTTTAGAATTTAAATAGAAATATAATTGCAGCCACCAAAAAAGGATTCAAAAACGCTAACAGCTACAAAAAACAAGCGAACAGAACACTTACGTCGATGGAACACCCCATGAGGGCTTTTTTCTTCTGAGCCTTCAACATCAGTGGAAGCAGATCGGCGGGAGCTTTACGCCCGAGCTCAAATCTCTCAACGAACCCCCCGGTGAAGTCCGTCAGAGCCTCGCTCGTCAGACCCCCGCTTAGGGCCTCGTACGAACCGTTGAGTCTGGGCAAAGGGCGCTGAGGGTTAGAATTCAAAAACGCTCGGTTTCAATTTTGATATCTTACAAGAGCATGTTTTTGCTTCTTGCAGTTTAGTGTGCAGCACAAGACTATAGACTGTCAGGTTCTGTGCAAACGAGCCGGCACAGAACGGCTCCCCCTTCTTTTGTCGCCTTTTATGACTCGCCCCAGGGAGCTCTGGGATGCAAGCCAATTCTTTGTTCCCCGACCTGCAGGGCGTACAAAAGCATGTGTCCAAGCGACAATGGGTGTGTTTTTTGGCTACAGCTACACAAAATTTGCGATGTAGCAAAATCGCTAGATTAAAAAACGCTTATGCTGCAAAAATGAATGTTAGCAAGCCTACGATTGGTTAGTGGCGCCCACATGACATGTCACGCTACTGACTGGCTGTGGCCCAACTGCGCAATTAACGTTTAAAGAGACAGTCCTGTGCTTCTTTAACTTCAGTCCGCAGGGATCAAAAAATCTGGATCAATAGTTAGATACCGGGCTAAAACTTACAAACACTGATATAAAACTAACGAATGAAACATGGAATGTTAGATAAAGCTTAGAAACTATATGATGTTAGAAGGGATGATTTTATATTACAATCTAGTGCAATTAATTTTTTCACTTTAAATAAAATTAAATAGATGGCACCGTGTTGTGGCGTCTCACTTGGCGAAGGCCTTCTCGAGCAGGGCGCTCCAGAACTCGTTGCGCTGGTCTGAGTGCATGTAGACGAGCTTGCCGTTCTGAGTGGGCAGCTTGTCGTCGATATACACCTCTAGCCAGCGCCCGTACTGCCAAAACTGGAACAGGAATATTCCTGCAGACCCAGACAAACACAGCTAGACTTTGAACCGGAACCATGTCATCTATAGGTTAACTTATCGGAACTTAAACTTAGAAAATGCCGATGTCAACTATACAAATAATACCGTTAAGCAAACCATTAGGTGAAGCCTGGGAAGGAAATGATTCCACTAGCAAGCTCTATATTACAATTAACCTAGTTCAACAGCGAGAAAAATCTAATATCAAATCGTCATAATGCTGCTATATACTGCTAACTGTTACTGGGCCATCAACACAGAGGATTTTCAAGCTTCCCTGGTAGTCCACTGGAAAGCAGCATATATTTATTGCCTGGTATCCATTTAATTAGGCTACCACACTTGTTATTTTTATGATTGATTCTGCCTTATGAATAAATTACTCTCAACACTTTAGACATATTTTATTAGCCACTACACGGGAGTCAAAAGTACCCGCATAGTCGTGCTGGAATGACTGATCATGGGGAATGACCTTGTTCATCAGCTCCTGATTGGTCGAGAGACTCGCTACGGCGGCCAATAGCCAACAGTCCCCTGTACACGGGCAGCGCGTATTTGCCGACTAAACACTCGCAGCCTAACGGCCTATTGACATAGCCGTCGATACACAACGGTATTGCATTTATTATAACAGGCAGCTTTTGTTTAGTGACATCTAAAGACTACATTGTTCATGCTGCAGCATGCCATGTTAAGTTAATTACCTATAACCTGGTTCATAATATTTCAGATTAAAATGTGTGTATAGCATTTATTACTACAGGCAGCTTACTGTACAAACTGATATATGAAAGACACTCAATTGTTGCTGCTGTAGCATGCAATATAGCGGTAATGTTCATTCATAATTCACTCCAGATAAAGTTGTGTAAATACACCAATTTGCGTCCAAGTAGGTCAATGTCTAACTACTTGGCTGTCCAGCCACTATCCTCACCTAGGCCATCCATGAAAATTCTGCATGGTATTGGTTATCAGTCAATGACTATACACAAACTTCATAGTAATATCTTTTTAAAAGCTCTAGATATATTTCCTTTCTGCCATATCCCCTAGAAACTGAAACTTGACACAAGTCGTTCAATATGTTGCTTGATTGACAATAGATTCCTTTAATCTAAGACCAATCGCCAAAATTGCTTGACCAATTACACAAATTCAACCCATAATCACGATGAATGTTAACTTATGCAAAATTCCCTGGGGATGCTAACTTACCCAGAATTCCCTTTGTTGTTAACTTACCCAGAATGCCCTGGGGTTGTGAACTTACCCAAAATGCCCTGGATGACATCCATTCGTGTGGCGCCATCTACCAACATCTGAGGGTTTGAACAGATCTCCTGAAAAACGCATCGCTCAAATTATAGCTAATTTTCAAAGAACTTAAATTGAATCAACGCGAAAGCAAGACAGCAGGACAAATGAAAATCTTGATCAATTAATTCTTCAGGCAGGCATCTTTGATGTTGGTGATCACTTATTACATATAGGCCCTGCCAATATTTAGTTCAACTGGTTTGGCTATCAAGAAGCCATCGCCCTATTAAATAAGTACGGGATGGAGGAGTCTGTGGCGCCTAAGAATCAAACAATCGTTTAATAATACTCGCAGTACACTAATTTAGTCTGGGGCGGCCTCCTAACGTATGCAACTGCAGTTGTCTTGTCCGAACTTGTGATTCAATCGTTTGGTATACTTTGTTGTTGGTTAAGCATGAACTACCTTTGTGCTGAAATAAAGATTTATATATATATATACTGAAAAAAAAAAGAAAAAAGTTTTGATACAGTAAATAAAATCATACAATTATTTTAAATCAATATTTCAATTAGGCCTGATATGCGATAAAGCATAAGTACTGTACTGTGCACCTGATAAAAACATCCAAAGCATCACTTTATTTATGATTAAATGGGTTCTATCTATCTATCTGAAAAACAACAATGTACAAAAAATTCCAGTAGGCTATTCGCAAACAAATCGAGTCGCACCGCGCACCTTCGGTCTCTTCCACTGGATGGAAGAGAACCCAGACGGAGGCTTGGCGTAGTAGAGAGAACTGGCAACAGGTTTGAAATCAGGATCTTCCCAGAGCTTCCCGCCACGCAGGCACGACGCCTTGATGTCAGCAAACGTCTGAAACCCCCCGTCGGGCTGGGAGGGGAGTGCGCTCGGCACGTAGTTGCACGACTGGGCCAGGCCTCGACCTACGCGCGACGCACGCACCATCAACTTACTTAATACGCTGAGGCCCAGTTGTTCAATTGAGAGTTATTTGAATCATCTGAGATCATTTAAATAACTCACCAATAATAGCAGTTATTTGAATATCTTTATCTAATTGATTGAATTGTGACGTCATGTCGCTCGGTGACAATTTAAAATCAAAATAATAACTCTTGATTGAACAATTGGCCCTTAGAGCCAGTTGTTCAATCGAGAGCCTGTTTCAAAATAGTCGCAAAGCAAATATGACGTCATGACCCAATCATATCGCTTAAATAAGATCTTCAAAATTGGCGTTTCTAAATGAGATCCAAGATCATACAAATTGCTCACGATTAAACAGCTGGTCCCCTGTGATGTTTTTATTTCTCATCGCTATTGCTTCAGTGATGGCAGTCAATATAGATGGCATGGAAATTAAATTAACTATATATTTCATCATTTATAATTAAGTACAATATCTTGAAGAAATAATGGCAGGGCAATCAGTTTTTTTATAGTTTAGTGTGTAGCACAAAGACTATCAAATCAAATCAAAGAGAGAAATACATTTTTCGTCGTATACATTCAAATCAGACACTCAACTGCCTGGCTGCTCACCGCCCCCATTTAAAAAAATAAAGATTCCAACAAAGCGACCCACCCGTGTCGCGGATCGTCGTCGGCCTGCATTCTTCCTCACTGCGGAAGATGCGCGGGGTGTACCCCCGTCTGTACGTCCGGCTCGGCATGAGTGACGACAGCGACGAAAGGTCGCCGAGGGAAGAAAGATCAAGCGACCCGAGTGACGATAGATCGAGCTTGTACCCGCCGATCGAGATGCTCGGCCCGGTAAACTGGAGCAGCCCTCCACCAGAGGCTTTTCCGGCTTCTTCCTCCCTCGAGTGTGTTCCACCGCGGTGGGAACTGCTTCCACCGCTTGCTCCGCCTCCGGCGCTCGGTTGACCTTGAAACTCGTCGTAGAGGCCTTTGACCTCCTTGCCAATGGACTTGAGCTGGTTGAAGGTGCTGCCTAAGTTGCCAAACTGGAAAAGAAGCAGTTGCAGATGCAAAAGAAAAAGTTAAAGAACAAGGTAACACGAATGCAATTTTTCTGCTAGGGCTTACATCGAAGTGATATCAACAATAATTTGATGATCAATTCTATTTGAACACACACGGTACGTGCAGGCACCCGCATGTGGACGGCATGAATGACATGGATTAAGAATGAATTGAACAGATTTTATCTTAATTGCAAACAAATTTTCAACGTTCTACTAAATTTTCCAATTATATTCGACAAAAAAGCAGAGCTGCAAATCACATGGAAAAAGAGCCCTGAGTGTTTCACGTAGGTGGAAAAGGATTGCTGCTGGAATGTTAAATTAATTCAGTTGGAATTAATTTCGCATTGAAAATTAAAGACAGCTGGAATTAAAATTAGTCCGTTGTAAGCAGATGCTGTACAAAATTACTGCACAGAGATCCATTGTTACTTCAGCAGCAATAGCTGCAACAGCTTCTTTACTACCTGTACTGTGTAGATAGTCAGTCTTCCAGACCGCTTAGGATCTAGATAAAGGCCAGGCAATGTTTACAATCTCTAACCACTGTACACAGCAATGCAGAGACGAACGCAGCCTCTTAGCCTAACAGCACTTGGTAAAGTTAGTCTTCCACTAGACTACACCCTGCCTGAGTAGAGTCTAGAACCACAGCTTCTTCCTAAATATAAACACAGAAGGGAGAGCAATTGAGATAGTATTCCACAACTAAACCATTCCTCTGGAGTTTCACTCCTGACACTATGGCCCAAAGATATTAGAAGATGCAGACACTTGACAAATTAAGAATGAAATATCCTTAATGGAAATAAGAGGCTCAAGTGATAACTGTTTACCGAGGGACAACAAGAAATTGAAATGATCCATAGCCCAGAGCTCCCTGGGCTGGTTGGACAAACCATTTATGCACAGCGTCTCGCTCGACTCACGCATAAATGAATACCAGGCCTCGTGTCTGGGGAAGATTGGTGTGTTTGTGAGCATTGTCAGGCAATGTGTATCTAGACAGTAGACCCTATCTCGTGCACAGTGTACCCAGCTATTCCTTGCCTGCTGAAAACGCCGCTAAAGGGATAAGCTCCCACGCTTATGGGCGTTACTGGTTACAGATTTACGCTACTTAAGAGCCTACGCAACTATTTTCTTCTTTTTCTCATATATGCTGGTTCTTTCTGCGCAGGGATATGCCCCGTGCTGGGTTTTCCAGCTTTTTTGCGTTCAGCGCCTGCATAAATATTCGCTGCGCTGCCAACTACCAAGTGAGAAAATGCCAATGCCACACTCATGCTGCAGCCAATGCCGTTAACACGCTGGCGGTGGAGGTGGAGGAGAGGAAGCGTGGGCCACGGAGTTATTTACAGCTTGTATTTCTGCTCATAAACAATACTAACACCACTGCAGATCGCAACGCCATCAACAGATTAAAAGCTGGCAAACGCATCTCGGCTGCAGTTGACGCTGAGAGATCTGGATACTATGACTGCAACATGCATGAACCCATCCCAAACAAAGCACCGGCTGGTCGTGGACACAATGGGTCATTTCAAGTCCACGGTGTTAGGATTGAGTTAGAATTAACGTTTTACAAGTTAGATTCACATTCATGTTCACATTTTTGCTGGAGTCTGTCTGTTTTTACATTCACGTTCTGTGGCTTTGACATTCACGTTTAGTATTCTGAATGTCAATATGAATGTGAATCTAACTTGTCAAACGTTAACTCAACTCCAACTCAATCGTAACACCGTGGACTTGAAATGACC
>JAQIWG010001540.1:0-24055 GCA_034695025.1 Chamaedrilus cognettii
CAGTTTAGATCGCCGCAGATGATATGACGCGATCCAAGCTTTCCGCTGCCGATTAGATCTGAGAGTTCAGTCACAAACCCCTGCAGGCCGGGGAACAAAGAATTGGCTTGCAGCCCAGAGCTCGTCAAGTTTATAATAAAATGCCACTCAAGGAAAGAGGGAGCGGCTCTGTTCCGGCTCTCTTGCACAGAACCGGACCGATAGCCCTTTTGTGCAACACACTAAGCTACAAAAAAACAAACAAAACAGCGTATGGATATGTAGTAGATGCCAGGTTAAGCTAGAATATAGCCGCGCGTTCCTATATGCGCCAACCTGCGCTTGCAATCTGGTGGTCTAGATCATAAATTTATAGAAACTGGGCCGGCGTTAGGGTACTCTGCCGCCCCCCTCCGAAATAACCATTTTGGGCCCTCAAGAATTTTGTCTCTGACCAAGCTTTATCCCGCTTTTGATGAACTCGCGACCGGGGATGGAGAGGGAAAAGGTGCTGACGGAGATTTTCTTGCATAACTTTTAGAGCGCTGAAAAATACAACGGGTCCGAGAAACCTCCCAGTGGACCAATCCAGAGGTCATGCATGACCAAATATCAAAACAGTACTTTTCACAAAATGACTATGTCAAATTCAATGCTTCTGCCCTCAGTTAGTCCGTGCAGAGCCATGGGCCTCCCGGCCGGGGGGTGCCGGAGATCTTAATGCCGGTCCTGCATATAAATTTTAAATTTTTCTTAGAAAAAAATCTGTTCTTAATAACCTATAATAACAATTGCCAACTTCGTCACGATTCCGTAGATTTCGTTCGAGTTCCCGAACGTTTTAAGGTCTTTTTGCGCGCTCTCTCATTCGAAAATTGAACATCATACCCGTTTTATGAAGAAATCCTCTAAATATTATTCTCCTGGACTTCAGGGGAGTGCATCACAATAAAATTCTCCATAATGGTTCACAAGCGTGCTTTAATTTTATCCATATATTTCTCTTAATAAGGTTTTTATAATTATGAAGTCGGATTTTAAAATGAGCGGAGAATCAACTACGATAACGCATTGTAGCCCTTCAAAGATCAATACAGCAGTGTTTAGCACTACAGCGGTTAAGTTGTTAACTTCGGACACAGATTCGATTATAAATGTTGAAAACACTGCCAAAAGTCGCATTTAGCGTTTGGTATACTTTAAAAGATAATTTCCTAGATTTTTGAAGAGAGGAATAAATTTTTTAAATAGTTCTTTTCAGAGATACTTAAATTGTTTATACGAGTCGAGAGACCCAGTCACGATACGCCGCACTGGCGCAGTGCGTTTGATGACGACGATTGTTCGGACATTTAAAAAGGGATCTTTACGGTCACTACATATTTAGGGTCACTGCATATGCATGTATATGTTTCCTTTCTTTAACTTTTATAGAACTTAATCTGTAAGGAGAGATTTAATTTTTACCCTGCGGTAGAACTTCCGAGCGGGAATCGAGCTTAATGTCAAAATCAATGCTTTTGGCCATACTTTCTGAAGAATTTTAACATTTTTGGGGGTTATTTTTTAACTTCAATGACACAAACTTTCTATGTTAGAATTGAAATCTTTTCAATAATTTTCATTTTCAGACGGAAATTTCAAATCACAAAGTCCTAGTCTATGGCCCTGCGATCCATGCGGACAGGAACTATGGGAGCTAGCCTGTGTGACTATGTCACCGTGACAATACAGGCCCTGACTTCGGGGTCACGATAAAAACTAGCTCTCGTTATTACCAAATGCATAGTAGGCCAAACGTCAGGCTAATTATAAGCGAGTCGCTAGAACTAATTTTCTAATCACAATTTGGATTTCTTCTGCTGGCTGGCAGAACACTTGGCTTCTCGTCTCGGAACACCATTGTTCTGCGAAACGCAGGTTGAGAACCCCTCGCTTTGATCAAAGGGTTGGTCCTCTCACTCTATATGACATTTGACGACTGGGACGCTTAAATCATTCACATGTAGGCCTAGTCGTAGCGAAATCTCAATGATGTTGAATTCAAAATTTCAATCAAATTCAATATCTTTGTTAGAATTAGTCCTAATCGCTAATACAGACATACTCATGTCAATGCATGCGCTGACTTTTCGTTTATTTAAGTGCAATATCTAGGCACGTGAGAATTACATGTAAGACCGTTCAAAACTATCCAGATACAAAACACGGCAACACAACCTCCAACAGACTTAGTCGGCCTTCAAATGTAAATAATTTTCTACAGACTATTGGAAGACACAATACACGTGTGAAGTGCAGGTTCTAAAGACGCAACGACACAGCAACGCTCTACAATCTGAGACTGAAGCACACATGAAGCAATGTTATATGCATAGTTCAGTTTAGCCCCTACAAAATAGGAGTCTTGTTACTCCTGCTGCCTATAATGCAGGAGTAGTGCCCTCCAATGGGTTTAAAAAAAAGTAGGCCTAGAGTATAGCCGACCCCACCAACGTCCATTTATACGAGTAATGCTACTCCTACCCATTTTTTAATCCGAGTAGAGTTCAAAAAACGTCGTTTTTGAGTACTACTCCTACTAAACTTATCCCTGATGATTATGCGTTTGCGCAATGAAACGATGGCACTATTTTTAGTTGATGGAGGGAGAACTGTGAAAATAATGATCAGAAAAATTAAAATCTGAAAATAATAATTGCTCTAGGGCTGTGTGTAATGAAAGCATTTGATCACAGTAGTTGAAGCTTAGAAGTCTAAAGTGGATTTCTTTCGCGAGAAAGTTGTCACAAAACGAATTAAAATATTCATTTACATGCTTTTAGCAACTCGTTCATAGACTCTCCTTATTCGGTAATTTTGCATGTATTCTTTTGCTTAAGCCTATTCAAACTGTGTTCAGGGATATAGAAGAGGCTTATCTCAAATCTTGTTAAAAAGAAGACAAGCTGTGCTCATGCTATCTACTCTGTTCGTTATGAGACTGATCATTTTGTTAAAAATGAAACTTCTGTCAACATTTGCTGCTTAGACGTTACTAAGGCCTTTTATAAGGTTAACTATTTTAGCCTGTTTATAAAATTAATTAACAAAATGCGCCAAGATGTTTCATTTATGTTCTGCATAATTGGTATATCAACTCATTTTGTCGGATAAAATGGGGAAATCTGTTTTCTTTGCCATTTGCCTTGAAAGGGGGGGTCCGTCAGGGGGGTGTACTCTCTTCTCTCCTTTTCTCGGTATATGTTGATGATATTTTGGTCAAACTTGGGGCATTTGAATGTAATTTGCGCGATGTCATTTGCATCAATGAGTGCATCTATGTATGCGGATGATTGGATCCTACTAAGTCCTTCAGTTGTAGAGTTACAGCTTATGGTTGATATTTGCTGTAAGGAATTTTCGGATCTTGATCTTAGGTTAAATAGCCAGAAGTCAGTTTGCATGAGAGTGGGCCCTAGATAGCATAAGATATGCAGTTCGATCCTTACTGACACTGGGTCAATTAAATGGGTAACTGAGACAACCTATTTGGATGTTACAATTTTAGCTGGCCCGCGGTTTAAAGTATGTCTTGATCAATGCAAATCCAACTTTTACTCAGTACTTTTACTCAACTTTTACTAGTTTAAGCTCATTAAATAGTCGGCTTGATAAAGTCAGTAACGTGTTCGTTACTCTTGCACTTACCTCTTCTATTGTATTACCGTGTTTGTTATATGCCGTTGAAGCTGTTCCCTCTAATAAAACGTTCTTAAGAGCCTTGGAACACCCGTGGACACGTGCTTTTATGAAGATTTTCAATACATTTGACATAAAAGCGGTGATAAACTGTCAGTATTTTACTGGTTATCTACCACTGGAGCATCAAGCTAGAATACGTAAAGTTAACTTCATTGAATCTAAAATTCAGCAATAATTGCATTACACGCACAATACATTCGCTTTCGTTCATGGAAGAACTTAAACCAATTGCCGAAAATTACAACGTTGACATTGATAAACTTATATCTTTAAGTAATACAGTTGCTTATAAGTATTTTGAATCCAAGGTTGATGCATGCGAGTAATCTAGCTGACTAGCCCAATAGCGCTAAGTGCGTATGACGGTCAAGTTGGTGTTTAATGCTGGTCGTTGTATCATTCATTTATTTATTTTATGTTGCATATCTACCTTCGTGGTGAATAAAAGATTCATATAAATCATAATAAACGCAGCACAATTTTATATAATCCATAAGCCATCCAGTCAGCTGAAATATTCTACAAGAACTCTATAGTCGGTGTAACCCCAAATCTAGCTTAAACGTGCAAGTACAACTAAGCATTCACGAATTGCAGAAGTGTACCGCAATGCATGCAGGAATCAATATCAATGCCGTTGCTTAATCATAGAAGCTTGATCCAGTTCGAACCAGCATGCGCAAGCTAAAAACCATTTAACTGGGGGACGCCTGTTGTCATTTGGCCTTGCTGTAGAACCGCCACTGTGCCCACACCCCCCCACCCGGATTGTGGAGACGGGGTACGGTACCCGTATTAGAGTCAAGCAGTGTTCACACTTTCCGAGCAATTGCTCCATTTGTGAGCAGTCGAGGGTCTGATCCAGCAATCGTCGAGCAGTCGATTACTGCATGCCAGTGGTTGTAACCGCTAGAGAGCTGCTGATAAGCAGTGCATATTCATGTAAATGTAGACCCACACGCATAAGCACAGGCGTAGGCCTACAGTCCTGAACTCAGCAATATGAAATTTCTAATGCGTCTACCAGTAGTAGCCTAACAAAAGCGATGTCCACTTCAAATCAAATCAAATCGATATTCACTTGTGGCCGCTGTCACACCGGTGTCGTGTGTCGGACTATACTAAACCCATTGGTACATGTATAAATCCATTCTCAGCATTTAAGGCTGTAGCTGTGATGCAGCGGCCCGGCGAGACGCTAGTTTGCTTGTTTGAGTCAGAGCGGCCCTCATTTAACATGCAGCGCCCTTTAGCCGAGGCTCCGGTCCACAGAAAATATGGCATAATTATTTGTGGGCTGTAATTGGAATTATAGCCACCAGCACTGCTTCGCACGTGGCCTTCGACTGTCTCGACGGCGACCCGCAGCGTTGACATTGGAAGCGGCCCCTGGCCGGACGCTGATTGCAACCTGAACGGCCCGACGGGACGCCGTCCCGCGGCGTCGCATGGCAATTACAGCACTGAAGGAATGCAAATCAATTGTGGATAGCGACAAGAAATACATAATCAAAGCATACGGGGGGAACATGGGGAGAAAGTCCTAATGTGAACAGCGTATTACAGATGCATCAATATATTGAGGATCGAAACGCGCATAGTAAATAAAAGTGAGGAGATTCCACCACCCTAGACTCTCACGATCAAGGCCTAATTAAATCCGTCACTATTGTTAAGCAGATGCGTTAAGGATGTAAGGCCTCATTTACAACCCGCTGCAGGTTTCGAGAGGTGTCAACCAGAAAAGCCCGCATTTGTTAGAAAATATTTAGCTTCTGCCTTTAAAATCAAAAAATTTTGGGTTTAAATTCTATTTCGGCGTCGAAAGACGTCATAGGGTCCCCTCCTCATTGTTACCATGATGAGGGGATCCTGAGACTACTAGGCCGGCGTAGACACCTTTCTTCAGCGTCTACGCTGACCTAACATTCTAAAAGTTTCCAACAGCATAGAGGGACCAGCGTCGAAAGTTGGCACGCAGGCGCATTGATGCTACTGCAAGCCCACTGCTGTGCTGAGCACATGAGTGCACGCAGGCCACTGCGCGCCCAGGCTGTGATGGGCAGAGAGGGCAACGACTGCGCGATGACGGAGCAGGACGATGTTGTTGCAGATGAGCTGAAGAGATTCTGTCAGCAGCTCGTCCACCACGCACAGTTGAAATCAATGCGAATTTTGACAGTTGGCAGCAGCGTTGAATTAAAGGAATGCTTCGAGTGCCTGGACGAATGTGGACTGAAACATGATACAGTGGATCCAGACCATATGTTTTGCTCAATTGACCGCTACGCTTTCACGCACACACAACGGGTTCCTGTCGAGTACAACGGAGCAGTGCTCAGAATTTACACAGGCAGCGTGCATCCCGGCTACGCAAGGCTGATTGAAGAGATGAGCGGCACAGAACTGAAGCATTCATTAAGCACAGAGCTGGATGATCACCTGACTGTACATGGCCCTGCCGAGCAATGTGACTATATTGAGGCAAGAATGTACGAGAGTGGGCAAAATGCAAACGATGAAGTCACACTTCACAATTTAGTACCGCTGCGAGACAATGTCCGCGCCGTCCACTGTCCGTACTGACCCGTAGAGGCGTCCGATGGATCACGCAAACACGCCGTCACGCCTGTCCGTCCAAGTCTGTCATCACACAAGTCGTCGGATACGGGTGCGACTTTGTTGGCATAGCGCATAAACTGAGCTGTAACAGAGAGAACAAGAACGAATGGAGGCTTTCATTCTCAAAGGCAGAATTGATCATCATTCGCAGCTGGACGATCGCGCAGAGAATCGTATATCGAGCACTCAGACTTGTATACAAGATGATAGCGCAAAGAGAAACTGAAGTGCTCAAAGAAACAGCTTTGTGTACGTATTACTTCAAGACGCTGATGCTGTGGGCGTGCGAGGAACGACCGAACGAAATTCTGGGCCAAACATTCGTTAGTGCATACTATACAACAACTGCTGATGAAGGTGGCTGATTGGCTGACATCAAAGCACGGCTCTAACTATTTCATACCAGCCAACAACATGATGGATCACTTGACTGACACTAATGCATCCAGTGTGGTCGCTGCTCTCTGTGAAGCTTCTGCGTCCTCTTGGTTGATTCAACGCGGAACAACCTTGTACACTCGCTATGAGCTCCTTCTCTCTCGACTTAAATATAGCTTAGAAATGACGACTTGGATTCATAATGGTTTGATCACTCTCGATCGTATTTCAAATAGATTTGACATTTTTAGTGATCAAATCAAAAATAATTTTTCACAAGATTTGCTGGCTGCCTTAATTAGAGAACTGACTGATATTTACGGCGGAGTCACTTGTCACAGAGAGGCATTAATCTGTGACACGGCGAGAACGCAATGTCTGCGTCGAGCGGATGAATGCTTTAGTGCCGCTGCGAGACTGCACCAGTCCACGGAATGTGAGTTACGTCGCATAACCGATACCATCCGTAATTTCCACATTGTCAGCGGTTTTATTGAATATGATGCTGCCTACAAGGCATCGCACATAATCGTGGCCGAACACGTGACAAGCACTAATTTTAGAAAAAGTCGGTCAAATGCGGAATTGGTTCAGAAAATTGGCGGTGCAAATTGCCTTTTGTACACGAATAATAACAAACAGATCAGGAGTAAAATATTAAACTCAATTGAGCACGCGTCTGACTCGCTGTACCTTGTTGTCCATGAGATGCTGGATAATATTACAGATACAAATGTCAGCACAGTTCGCTTCTACAGAGAGTGGTCAGATTACAGTCCGTCAGTGAACGTGGCTTGGTTCATCGCAAAGGCGTATCTAGCCAATCTCTACTACACCCAACGCCACTACAGGGCAGCGCTTGAGACGTGCATCGAGGTTGTCGACATGTACAAACATTCTCTTTTCAATCAATGGTTTGCTGAGCGAACATTCCCAGTGTTGTTGACAGCGCAGTGGGCAGCCGTTAACGACATGAAACTCCAAGCGTGGCTCGGATTGTGTTCGCTTTGCGCGTTTGTGTCAAATAGAACAGACGCGCGCTCTGTGTGCCTCGCTGTGTGTCCAACCCAGTTCGTTCTCTATCTCAGAGCGCGCTGTGTCCTCGATCAACGCTGCGCGGATGATCGGCAGCGATGCATCACTGAATACAAGACTCACGTGTTGCAGTGTGGTTCATTTTTCCGCGATGCATCGCTGGTGCACAAAATATTGGTCGCGTGTGTCTATATGTGAGCCTATTGGCCTGCATAATAGGCGTCACAATGGCATGTATCCCTCTGCTTAACGTAGGCCTAGTATAATGGTCATTCGTGCAATAGGCCCTGTCTGTGATATAGGGAGGGTTAAGTTTAGGAGGAAACAAAGAAACAAAATTTACTTTCAAAAACCGAGAAAACACCATATGCAACATGGTGGAGAAGACTTTTAACGCTGCGGACAATTTCGGATCAACAAAACGGCAAACTCATCGCGCTAACACTTCAAGGGCGTGTTGACCTCTGCAATGTCCTCTAGGAATCAGAGGCAAAACCGTTGCGAGGCAGCACCGGCAAGGCGATCAAAATCATAGGAAAATACACACTCGATAGACCTTGCGAAACAACGGCGAAGTTCAAGGCGAAACAGCAATTTCGTAGCGAAAATGCGAAAATTTCGTACAACTGCGAGAAGACACCATTAAACCAACCCGAGACCTAACCGCACGATCGCCCAACAATTCGTGCGCAAGAACAGCGAAAATCGAGACGAAATAGCGGGGCAAAATTGCGAAAATTCACGACGACATTGAAACGACCTTTCGGAATGACCTTCAAAGTCAATGTTATCGGAATCGGACAAGGACGAGGACGATTTCGCTTGGGGAGATCTATCAAAGGTATATAACCAAAACAACCCAGAAGAAGCAACTAAACGACAGGGGAAAAACAAATTTAAACGGACTTTAGCAGTCAAAAATTAAGAAAAACTATGCGAATCCGAAAATTTGACGCCAAAACCAGTACAAACAAACAAAAAAAATACTACGGTAAAGTTTCCAAAAAATTTGGTAACCCAGTCATATGAACCCATACCAAGTAATGAAGAAATTGTCAGGCCCTTACCCTACACATTCATATCTCCCCGTCCGCCAACAGAAAGGACCTCAGAAGCGGGGGTGCAAAGACGTCGGGTCGCGGGGACCAATGATCCTTATAAAGTAAAATTCAAAAATAAATATTTAAAGGAGTCTGCAAAGTCGTTGAAGGGCGAGTATAGTTATCATTGGCTGTAGTTAGGAAAGCGGTAGACCGGAGTATATAAACCGGATGCGCGCTTGACACAGAGAGAGATAGACCTTCAGCAAATGCCTTTAGTTAAACCTAACCTAGAACCCTTCAAGTTCGAAGTGTGATTATTGCAGTGTTAAAATTAAAAGCGATGTCGTACTCTTGCTACCGGAGTTGATTCTACCTTAGCTTAGTCCCCGAAACAAAAAAACAAAATTTACTCTCAAAAACCGAGAAAACACCATATACAACATATTCATGTACATGCTTTTAGCAACTCGTTCATAGACTATGCTTATTTACTAGGCCACATTTTGCATGTATTCTTTTGCTTAAGCCTATTTAAACTGATTCAGGGATATAGAAGAGGCTTATCTTAAATCATAATAAAAACATCACAATTCGATGTAATCTAAAAGCCATCAAGTCAGGTGAAATATTCCACAAGAACTCTATATTCTGTGTAACCCCAAATCTAGCTTAAATGTGCAAGTACAACCAAGCATTCACAAATTGCAGGAGTGTACTGCAACGCATGCAGGAATCAATAGCAATGCCACTGTATAATAAATAAAGCTTGAGTCCAGTTCGAACCAGTTTGTGCAAGATAAAAATCATTAACTGGGAGACGCCTGTTATCATGTGGCCTAGCTGTAGAACCGTCACTGCTCCCACACACCCCCCCTCCCACACGGATTGTGGAGGCGGGGTACGCTACCCGTAATAAAGTCAGGCAGTGTTCACACTTTCCGAGCAATTGCTCCATTGCGAGGGGTAGAAGGTCTGATCAAGCAATCGTCGAGCAGTCGATTACTGCATTTCAATGGTTGTAACAGCTAGAGAGCTGCTGATCAGCAGTGCAGATACATGCAAATGATGGCCCACACGCTTAGGCACAGGCGTATAAGTCTACAGTCTTGAGCTTAGTGCTATGAAATCTCTAATGCGCTTAGCAGTAGCAGGCTAACAAAATTGATGTCCACTTCAAAGCAAATAAAATCGATATCCACTTGTGGCCGCTGTCACACAGGTGTCGTGTGTCGGACTATACTGCACTCATTTGTATAAATCTGTTCTCAGCATTGAAGTAATCCAGTGCTGTAGCTGTGACGCCGCGACACGGTGGGACGCTAGTTTGCTTTTTGAGTCAGAGCGGCCCACATTTTACATGCAGCGGCCCTTTTACAGAGGCTCCGGCCCATAACCATTATGACAAAATTAATTTTGTGCTATGATTTGAAATTTTAAGCATGCTATCCTTCAGCATATATTAGCACGTAGTCTTCGATCGTCTCGACAGCGTCCACATTAAGAGCGGCCCCTGGTAACGCTGTTTAAAATCTGAGCAGCCCGGCGGGACGCCGTCCCGCGGCGTCGCATAGCAACTTCTGCACTGAAAGAATCCAAATAAATTGTGGATTGCCGTAAGAAATACATTATCAAAGTATATGGAAGGAACGTCCGAATGTGAACATCGTATAACAGAAACTCAATATACTGAGGATCCAAACGCTCAAAGTAAAATAGTAGTGGGGAGATTCCAGTACCCTAGACCCCCACGAACGAGGCCTAGTTAAATTCGTCAATATTGCTAAGTATATGTGTTGGTGATGTGGTGGTCTCATTTACAACCCGCTACAAGTTTCGCGAAGAGTTAATATGAGATGCCCGCATGCATTTGTTGAAAAATATTTAGCATCTACCTGAAAAAAATAAAAATTTATTATCCTAATATTGGGTTTAGATTCTATTTCGGCGTCGAAAGACGTCATAGGGGATATCATTCTTCATGGTCAACATGATGAGGGGAGCCTATACTGCTAGGTCGGCGTAGACACCTTTCTTCAGTGTCTACGCTGGCCTAGCATTTTGAAAGTTTACAACAGCATAGCGAGGACTAGCGTCGAAAGTTTGCACGTAAGCGCATGCAGGCCACTGCGCGCCCAGTCTGTGATGAGCAGAGTGGACAACGACTGCGCCATGACGGAGCAGGACGCTGTTGCTGCAGACGAGCTGAGGAGATTCTGTCAGCAGCTTGCCCACCGCGGACAGCTTAAAGCAGGGCGATTTTTGAGGGTTGGCAGCAGCGTTGAAATGCAGGATAACATTGCTAGCCTGAACGAATGCGGCCTAAAGCGCGATGCACTAGATCAAGACTGGATGTTTTATTCAACTGACCTTTACGATTATCCGCTAACACAACATGTTCCTGCCAAGTACAACGGACTAGTGCTGAGGATTTATACAGACGGCGTGCATACCGGCTACGCGCGACTGATCGAAGAGAAGAGCGGCGCAGAACAGAAGCATTTATCACGCACAGAGCTGGGTGATTACACGACTGTGCATAGCCCTGCCGAGCAATATGACTGTATTGCGGCAAGAATGCACGAAAGTGCACAAAATGCAGGCGATAAAGTCAAATTTAGCAATTAGTACCGCTGCGAGACAATATCTACGCCGTCCACTGTCCGTACTGGCCGGTAGAGGCCTCCGAGTGGATCACTAGAACACGCCGTCACGCCTGTCTGTCCAAGTCTGTCATCAAAGAAATCGTCAGATACGGGTGCGACTTTGTTGGCGTAGCGCACAAACTGAGTGGAAACAGGGAGAACAAGAAAGAATGGAGGTTTTCATTCTCAAAGGCTGAATTGATCATCATTCGCAGCTGGACGAGCTCTCAGAGAATAGTATATCGAGTGCTCAGACTTGTATTCAAGATGATCGCACAAAGGGAAACTGAAAGAAACAAAGATACAGCTTTGAGCACGTATTACTTCAAGACGCTGATGCTGTGGGCGTGCGAGGAACGACCGAACGAATTCTGGGCCGAACATTCGTTAGTGCATTCCATGCAACAACTGCTGATAGAAATGGCTGAGTGGCTGACATCGAAGTTCTGCTGCAACTATTTCATACCAGCTAACAACATGATGGATCACTTGGTGGACACAGATGTATCCAGTGAAGTCGCTGCTCTGCATGAAGCTTCTGCGTCCTCTTGGTTACTTGCACGTGTTAAGGCCCGGTGCACTCACGATGATAGTTTTTTCATTCAGCTCAAAAGTAGCTCAGAAATGCCGACTTGGATTCATGACGGTTTGATCGTGTGAAGCAATTTCGACTCTTACCGTGATTTAGGTTCAAATTATTTTTCGCAAGATCTACAAACAGCGTTAATTCGAGAACTGACTTAAATTTTCCGCGGACTCACTTGTCACAGAGAGGCAGTCATCCGTGACACAGCTAGAGCGCAGTGTCTGCGTCGTGCAGAGGAATGCTTTACTGCCGCTACGACACTGCATCAGTCCACGAAGCGTGGGTTACGTCGCATAACCGATACCATCGGTAATTCCGACATTGTCAGCTCTTTTATTGAATATGATGCTGACTACAAGGCATCGCACACAATCGCTGCCGAGCGCGTGGCAAGCACTGACTTTGGGAAAAATCAGTCAAATGCAGAATTGGTTCAGGAAACTGGCGGTGCAAGTTGCCTTTTGTACACGAAAGATAACGAACACTTCATGAGTAAATTTTTAAACTCAAGTGAGCAAGCGTCTGACTCGATGTACTTGGTTATCTATGATATGCTGGACAACAATGTCATTGGAGTGCGCTTCTTTCGAGAGTGGCCAGGTCGCAGTCCGTCAGTGAACGTGTCTTGGTTCATCGCCAAGGCGTATCTCGCCAATCTCTACTACACTCAACGTCACTATAAAGCCGCGCTTGAGACGTGCAGCCGACATGTATAAACATTCTCTTGGAAATAAATGGTTTGCTGAGAGGACATTTCCAGTGTTGTTGACGACGCAGTGGGCAGCAGTTTACAGCAAAGAACTCCAAGCCCTGCTCGGATTTTCTTCGCTCTGCGCGTTTGTGTCAAATAGAACAAATGCGCGCACCGTGTGCTTCGCTGTGTGTCCAGTCACGTTCGTTCTCTATCTCAAGGCGCGCTGTGCCCTCCATCAAAGCTACGCGGATGGTGCGCTACTAAGCGTCACTGAATACAAGACTCACATGTTGAAATGTCGTTCACTTTTGCGTGATGGATCGCTGGTGCACACAATATTGGCCGTAACTCTAGCTCCATATAGGCCTTTAGGCCTGTATAATAGGCGTCACAATGTCATGCACCCGTAACGTGGCGTAGCGTGGTATGCGTAACGTAGGCCTAGTGTAAAGTCATTCGTGCAATAGGCCCTATCTATGATAAAGGCAGGGTTAAGTTTTGGAAGCGTAAGACGTCTAAAACAAGGGCTTTTCAGAAACGGTACGTCAATTTTGAAGGAGGCAGGCGTAGGGCTATGCCTAAAAATGAGTGAACGTCTTTTTTTAGATAATAGGAGGAATTGTGAGGAAGAGCGCCATTAAGCTCCACTGAATGCAGCACCCACGTTAGAAGATGCCCTTCTGACCGCCGGAGCAACCACTTTTTAATGTTTGCTGCGTCTTTGCGATGTGTGCGGCGAGGTGGGCGCGCTCAGTCAAATATCGACTGAGTGCGCTGCGCAGAATTATTCTATAGATCAACTTTTTACAATTTTCGGGAGAAAATCCGATCATACTAGATAGATCTGATACCGACACTGATGGGCAAGAGAGCATTAACATGGAATTCCTCATCAACTTGAAGCAGTGTCGTTCTTTGCTCCGCGGACCAGCCAATTTTCTGTCTTTGTGTTGTAGTTGTGATGTTTGATGCGACTTAACATATTTCTCAGGGACAAGTTTAGCAGTATCGGGGAGGGAGATATCGAGAGGCGCTTACTGGTGTCATAGATCCAGGCTTGTGATTGTTCCCTGGATAGGTGATACTTTTGGCTGTAAGCTGTCGAGTGATAGCGGGTGGCAGTGGCACACATTTAGTTCACTGCAGGAAATATTCTTCATGCCTAGATGTAATACACACCGGCGTGGGGCCTTAAATATAGGTGCTAGCAACTAAATTCTTTGTTTAGTTTGTGCTACAGTGGAGTCGTTTACAGTAGTTGAGAAAGTACGTAGTACTAGTGGGCTTTGGCTTCAGATTGAGGGATCCAAGGTTTGAGGTTTTTGATGTCGGTTTTGGTGATCTGTTGTAGATTTAGTTTATGGGTAGCTAGTTTGTTAGAGTATGGAGGTACATAATTTGAATGGGAGAACAGGTGTGAGAGCATTCGCAGTCCTGCTAGCGGGTTACTGTGCAATTTATGAACTCAATGCCTTTGACTTTATTTTTCTTTAATGTAAAAATTGTACATTGTGAATTTCTGACTGTTGACATTTTGAATAATTCTTAATTTTTTAATTGCTTTCTATTTATCCTAAAAAATTCTGAAGAGGGGATCATTTAGGCTAAGGGTTTGTGACATAGGCCTACACCGCCTTACGTAGCAGATTTGTCATCCGGCCTTTGCAGATGGCCCGATTATTCACTTAAATAGACCCCCTAGCTCCTAGTCATACCCAGGCTCATCGATGCTCATTGGCTTGTCGAAATTTGGAATAATCCTTTGCTGAAAATAGACCCTTGAAGCAGTACATTGTATCGGTTGTACTCACACTCGTACCCTGTACCTCATTGTACCCACCATTATTTAAAAGTGGTGGCGATATGTACTCAGCACTTTTTGAAGAAGACACTTTGTATGGTGGCGCCGCTGTTGAGTGGGTAAACGCCGTTGGATCAAAGAGCTCATATGAAACTAAAGGGCTAGCTTCACATGAGAGTAGGGGCTATGCGGTTGAATCCTTAAACACAAAATGTTTTTTGCTATGCGATTATAGTCGTAAATAGTCGTATAATAATGGATGGAAATCGTGCATGATTGATCATGCTTAATAGGCCAAGTGTGTTATCTCAGGTCAGTGTAGCCAGCTGTTGATGTAATGATAAAATAAAACCCTGACGAATTGTTTGTGTCCCATATTTTTCCGATAAAAATCTGGCAACGCCAGGGGTATACCGAATAGCCTAGGACGCAGATACTTTGGCCCGCGACACCGCAGCCATCGAGGTTGCATACCTTATGCAAAAACTTAACTTTTACTAATGGTCTAGCTTTAGGCCAACCGTCGCATTGAAGAACAACAGTTTACTTTGATTGAACGCAGCTATTTAGGCTACAGCATGGTTGTGTTCCTGCACGTTATAGTACTATCACTACTACGCTAACTTTCCAGGATTCTGTTAAATTTTTGTTCAAGTGATATCTGGAGAACTGCCAATAAAAAATGTTACAATACAATTTTTAGCGGCTTTCTATGTCGGCCTCTTTCAGTGGTCTATTTAACCACTGCCACCAGCTGCATACACAGCTGCTGCTCTGTCAATAATTGTCATGTCCAACGGGCTGATGTAAAAGCGGACCGTGAACGTAAATGGCATGCGTGATTTCTTGGAAGACTGCGCTGTTAACTGGAATAACTCGCATGCAGTTAGTCTGGACTCTGTTAGTGGGCCTATATAGGGCCTGGGGAAATATACACTGATAGTATACACTAAACCGAAAACTCACCCAGAAAAATTATAAATGATGCTAAACGTCCGTGACCAACAAAACCGGAAGTGCCATACCTTGTCACTCTAGTTACAGCAGTAAACTTAATAATTGGTAAAAACTAAATTTACATTTGGAAGCTGTAGCATCAAAATAATCATTCCAAGTAGTTTTTGCTGCGTGCCGTTCTGGTCACAGAGAGGGGGCGTCAATTTTCCACGGACACAAATGAAACAACCGTCAACTGTGACGATTAGAAGATGCAATATCTTAGTGAAGCAAAGAACGACGAACAGTTAATCGCGATCAAGAATTTCACGACACAGCTTTCCAGCGCATCAGTGTCGGTATTCGGATCTATTAAATGTTTCTTTAAATTAAAATTATTAAATTTGTCATTTGAAACCAATATAAACATAAGACAGTTTAAATTTTAGATCTAAAATGCTATTAAAACTCTGTTAAGCTGTTTACACTGCTCATTTACAATACAAAAAATATCTACTATCATCGTAAGATTCAAACCAGAAATGATCGGCGTCCTCGCAGCAAACATCGCAACGACACGGCAAACATTGTCAGCACCAATGACATGTTGCGGAAATGAGACTTGCATTCTGTAACGTGAGTGCTGTATTCAGTAATGCATAGTTCTACATCAAACATGCATTGTTGATGGAGGGCACAACGAGCCTTGAGATAGAGAACGATGTGGACTGGACATACAGCGAGGCACACAGAGCGCGCCTCTGTTCCATTTGACACAAACGCGCAGAGCGAACAAAATTCGAGCAGCGCTTGGAGTTTCTGGTCGTAAACTGCTGCCCACTTCGTCGTCAGCAACACTGGGAATGTATGCTCAGCAAACGATTTATTTCCAACGAAATGTTTGTAGACGTCGACAACCTCGTTGCACGTCTCAAGCGCTACCATGTAGTGATGTTGAGTGTAGTAAAGATTGGCCAGATACGCCTTGGCAATGAACCAAGACACGTTCACTGACGGACTGCGACCTGACAGCCCTCGGTAGAAGTGCACGCTACTGACACGTTTTACTGCATTGTCGTCCAGCATCTCATGGACAACCATGGGCAACGTGTCAGACGACGGCGCAATTGGATTTAATAATTCACTCATGATCTCTTCACTAGTATTGGTATACAAAAGTATTGTCGAACTGTTGCAGTCCTGATTCAAATCGTCATTTGAACGGTTGGTCAAACCACAGATTCTCGTCACGTGTTTGGCAGAGTTAGTTTTTGTGACTTTGTGGTCAGCGTCGTATTCTGTGTAGAAGCAGACTATGAACTCATCATAGATAGTATTGGCTAAACAACGTAACTCACGCTCCGTGGCCTGACGCAGTCTCGTGGCGGCACTAAAGCGTTCTTCTGCTCGACGCAGACATTGCACTCTCGCTGTGTCACGAATGACCGCCTCTCTGTGACAAGTCAATCGGCGGTAAACAGCAGTCAGCTGTTAAATTAGGGCCGTCTGCAAATCTTGTGGAAAATTATTTGAACTTAAATCACGGTAGAAGTCAAAACTGTTCCAAACTCCTTAATTCCCTGTTACTCGTTAATTTCCTGTTAATGTCATTCTATATTTATCCCTCTCTGTACAATGAAGCCTGCATGACTCCAAGTCGGAATTTCAGAGCAATATATAAGCTGAGGAAGAAGGAGCTCATCTCGAGTGCACAAGAATATTACGGTTTCAATTAAATACGAGGACGCAGGAGCTTCATGCGGAGCAGCGACGTCACTGGATACATCAGTGTCCACCAAGTGATTCATCATGTTGTTGTCTGGTATGAAATAGCTGCAGCAGAACTTTGATGTCAGCCACTCAGCCATTTCTATCAGCAGTTGTTGTATCGCATGCACTAACGAATGTTCGGTCCAGAATTCTTTCGGTCGTCCCTCGCACGCCCACAGCATCAACGTCTGGAATTAATACGTTCACAAAGATGTTTCTTTGTGCACTTCAGTTTCTCTTTGCGCGATCATCTTGTAAACAAGTCTGAGTGTTGGTGTACGATTCTCTGTGCGATCGTCCAACTACAAATGATGAACAATTCTGCCTTTGAAAATAAAACCTCCATTCGTTCTTGTTCTTCCTGTTGCAACTCAGTTTGTGCGCTACGCCAACGAAGTCACACCCGTATCTGACGACTTGTTTAATGACAGACTTGGACGGACAGGCGTGACGGCGTGTTTGCGTGATCCACTCGGACGCCTTTACGGGCCAGTACTGACAGTGGACGGCGGGGACATGATCTTGTATCGGCGTCAACGAGCCACCAGTTAAATCATCGATTTTGTTCAGCAAGTTCGCTTGAAAAAGTGCAGCCAAAAAGTTGTATCGATTGGCAGGGGCTTTTAAAGTTGCGTAATCTGTTACTTCTGTACCTACGAAATGCTTCAGTTCTGCATCGCTCTTCTCTTTAATCAGTCTCGCGTAGCCGGGATGCACGCCGTCTGTGTAAATCCTGAGCACTGCTCCGCTGTACTTGACGAGAACACGTTGTGTTAGGGAAAAAGTGTAATGGTGAATGGAATAATACATGTAGTCTACATCTCGTGTATCGAGCTTCAGGTCGCATTTGTTCAGGCTAGCAATGTTTTCCCTTATTTCAACGCTGCTGCCAACTATAAAAAGTTGCCTTGATTTAACCTGCGCGTGGTGGACGAGCTGCTGACAGAATCTCTTCAGCTCGTCTGCACCAACAGCGTCCTGCTGTGTCATTACTCATGCACAGCTTTTGGTGATATTTTGAGAAAAGGCAGGCTACCTGTTGCAGGAACAATTGCGCTCGGCTTTGGAAGAGATCTAGACATGTGTATATATACGCGCGTAGGCCTATGCACTCAATACCTATGTATGCCTGTATACAAGTTGATTCAGGATATCGGGAGCCAGCCGAATAATTATTATTACTCAACAATTGCCAAACGATTTACACGAGCTTTCAACTTTGTAGGCCTATGGTATTGTACCGCTGCTCGTTAAATATTTATCTTGATTTTCTTACAGTTTGCTTTTTATCATGAACTTGGATCGAAGTTTATGATTAAATTGACTATTGCGTCACTAGCCGAAGCTGGACGAGCCCGTCATCGACGCGTCAGTCAAACAATGGCGTGGCCGTCTTCGTGCGCGTGTAGCAGCTAATGTGGACAGTTTAAACACAAACTATGATTTCATTAAAATCGCAAATCTTTCTTGTATTAGTGTTTCAAGTTTCATGTAAATCGATTGGCAATTGGCTGAGTAAAAATGATCATTCTACGGGTTCCCGTTTTCCTAAATCATCGTGTATTTAGGCTTATTTATATAGTTGATTAATATATTAATAATATATATAATATATATTTTCTGTATACAGTTGAGCCAAAATAATCGATACACCTGGATTTTCATCTGTCTATTATAATGCTTACTCCAAATATATTTCTGCAGACATAAATTTATTACCAAACTTTTTGTCAAGTTTAGTGACGTTTTGTTGGTTCATTTGTAAGTTATTATCGTGTGAAATGGCTCACTTTATCACGCAATACGGTGGCAGTCCTTTTCTAACAGCCAAATATAATTGTGATTTAAAGAGTGCACGTTTGTGATTCATGGAACATTTGAAAAAGAGAGAAAGTGCCTTTTTGACGAAAAAGACGAAGAATGAAATGAAAAAGACACACGTACGACTTTAATACTGAGACACAGACATGTTCAAATCAATGGTTCAGACATTGACACTAACGGCCCAGCTGTTCAATAGAGAGTTATTTGATTTTAAATGCTCACGGAACAAGAATGACATCACGATCCAATCAGATCTCGCAAATTAAATCCAGGATTGTTTGAACATCACGTCAATATTGGGATGTTATTCAAATAATCCGAGATTGGTCAACTATGGTTCAAATAACTTTCTATTGAACAACTCGGCCTAAGAGAGGATTCTATAGTCGTTTCTTTGCTCCCACCTTACCTTTACCTTATCTTCGGATACAATTAAGCAGCAGCCCAATACTGCCATTCAAAAAAGGTTTTTGTTTAGTTCATTTAAATTAAAACACGATGTCATTTAATAAACTTGACGTCATATATTTTGAGCAAATTATTTCTGTTGGCACTGAATTCAAACTTACGTCATTTCTTATGGAAATAAATAAACATTTTTTGTAAATTTACAAGTATTCTGCCTGTTTTATGGAATCGCAGTTAGCTGTCGCCGTTAAACTGTCTTTTAAGCTAAGAAAAAGGTGAAGGTGGGAACAAAGCGACGTCTATGGAATCCACTCTAAGTCTGTTCGACAAAAATAAACACACATGCAGCACGAGCCATGGCCAAACATTTTCACTATTTAGCAATGGATGAATGATTGCAAAAATTCGTCTATGGTAGAAAATAAATAGCGTTAGTTGGACCTGTCCATGAAAAATCTCTTATGATCGTCCCATTTTTACACAAAATATCAAATGTGTCGTATTTCAAAGCTCGTCTATTAAACTTTGGAACTGTCAAATAGAACTGTCCATATTTGCCAGAAATGTTACTATAGTCGATATCTATTCATGAAGACAAAATTTAGTTTTTTCAAAAATCAATTGTAGCAGTTATGCACGAAAATCTCCACGGCATCTGTTACTTTAGACTTGCATGTTTTTAGGTACATGTGCTAGTTCGCTTACGCTTGAGTATTTATAAACGCCTATATGCATGCACTTAACAAGTTAGACTTTATACTCATGCGTACTTTTGCTCGTACTCGCATTACGCCTGTATTTCAAGATCATTACGAAGCAGGCCGACATGTGCGCCATTGTACCAATCAAGGACATTAGGCTGCGTACTTTGGTGTGCTTGTGTATTTTAGGGACCGTGTGTAGCACAGAAGGGCTTGTGTGCCCTTGCTTGCTATATGTGTGATGCAGTCCGGTTCTGTGAAAGAGAGCGGCGCAGAACCGCTCCTCCTTCTCTTTAGTCGTCTTTTACGACATGCCCGGGGAGCTCTGGGCTGCAGGCCAATTCCTTGTTCCCCGGCCTGCAGGGGTTCTGATCGTAGACGCAGCGACGCCAGTTAGCGGAAGTCCGGTATACTGTAAGCTACAAAAAACAGGAGCAGCGGATCTGCCCCTTCGACATGAAAACTACGGCATCTAACACTGTGATCCCTCTCCCTCCGCCGTAAGTTCTGTTACGATATGGACATGATCGCTTTGTCTGCTCGGTACGCTACGCAAACTATCGCGATAGACTGTCATTGTTCTACTATAAGAGTGGGCGGCTTTTTATCAGTAGGCTACCGGTAGGCATAGTTTCCATGGTCTCAGTCAATAGTTCAATAGCGCACGTGGATTTAGTTTTTGACCCTAGTCGGCACTTTAGATATGAGTAGCGTTCAAGGGGGCTTTTAGTTTGCAGTTATTGATGGCACTTTAAAATCGATAATTTGCTACAATCAGTACTATAAAGATCGCAATGGGGGATCCATGGGCGTGATCTATTGTGTGGACCTGGTGTGGGTTTGCGATGGATGTTTTTCGCTTATTTGGCACCGAGCAGTACACTTGGGTAAAAGAAAGGACCATTAAGCGACTTCTTCGGGGTTCTCTGTACAACAATAACAATTCTGTTGTCAGCTAATTATTCCATTGTAATGAAAATGTGCTTCATCGGAGAACTGGACAATCCAAGGTAATAAACAAATCGACCGCGCCCGTCAGAGGACGCTCGGAACGCAGCAGCGCGTACATGATGAATGTGTTGTGGACACTAAGCGTTTATTTTTTTTACTGCTAACGTAAAAACTTCCATCCTCCCTCTATCAAATGGAGCGAAAGTTATTTGAATCCGATGAAAAACGAAAAAGTTCTTGATTTTGAAATTAGATACATTTGGCTGCCGCACCCAGAACTTTGAGGAGTGGTCACGTCTCCGCGAAGTAGAGAAGCAAGTGTCGTAAGCTATACGACCGCATTATACTAATTATCTAGGCATTTTGTTGATGGCTGGAGTTGATTTGTCTGTTGATTTAGCCTAATTTGTAGACCTAGTAGCCCAGCCATCAAGCAAATTGGCTTGGCAAGCTATATTTGAAGAGCAATAGCAAACCATAAGCTACACCTAGGCTACATAATGGTTGTATACGTTTAAAAACAAATATAAAAACTGTTGTCTAATGGCGTTATTCTCATTTTTGAAGTAGTTCGTGTAGATATTTCAGAAAAATAGTTTACAAATCTCAAATCTGGTTAGAATGTCGAAAAATTTCCAGAAGAGCGTCAATTTTCAGTTTTTTTCAGAAAAATGGACATTCGTAAACAATTTTACAAGTAGACGTAGTGGCTTTCTCGTCAGCCCAGCGCAGAGCGATATGATAAGTCCCACCATCTCACTCTGTCCTGTGCTTTCTGGACAGCGGTGTACAGTACATACTTTACAGTCTAATGTTGTATGGCTCACGGTCGTTCTTCACGGCGGTCAACCACTTGGTGCGAGGGCCACCCCTGGGTAGCTTCCAGTCATGCGGTGGAGCTAGCGCGCCGTCCAACGCCATGCTTGTGTCCTGCCCCTGATTTAGCATAGTTGTGTGACCGAAGAGGGCGAGACGGCTGGCTTTGAGTTTGATGCTATCCTAGAGTTGACTCGTTCGGCGACAAACTTCCGCATTTGTAGCAAAATCTTGCAGCGTAGCCAATATTTTGCAAAGGCACTGATGCAGAAGAATTCCCAGGCTTCAAGCTGTTCCCCCCATAAAAATATTAAGAATATAGTACCTGCATTATCACTCCTCAAATTAAATATGGCAGCGTTAATATTGATATTGTTTAGATATTCCTATTTGCTTTTCAGGCTTTGACGTCTATGATTAGTGTGCGTTTAGTTCTATTAAAACTAAGATAGCCTGATTTTATTTCATTGCAGGCCTAATTCAGCGCATGGCATTCGCTGGTGCTTATTTGATTTTAATGGTTGATAGTGCCAGTATTAGCATTGACTGCTTGTAGAATTGAGTGGACACACTGTTAGGAAAGAGTTTTCTGGTTCCGGTTGTTGTTGTGATGGCGATGTAAAAACGCATGCTGTGGTAAGAGGTAGCGTGGGGAGTTTTGTCCACATTTATCTCCTGATTAACGCCTGTTCTGAATGCCATCCACCATCCCCTGGATGCTCCTCACCCCCTAGCACCATTCCCAGCGTTGATTACTGTCAGCTTAAGAAATTTACTGATAATATTGGAGATAGAAGACAGTGTAGCCTATTTTTAATAGCGGGCGCAATTAAGTTTGCCTAATGCTCTAATTGCCTAAGCTCAACCGCCGAAAGTCCTAATTAACGCCTGTTGCGATTGCCCCTCACCTTCCCCAGGACGCTCAACACCCCATAGCATCGTTTAATTGCTGATTGGTATGAAATTCGGCCCTTTAGTGAAAGAAGTTGAACCGAATGATAGTACAGTGTATTTTTAATATAAGACTCCTGATTGTAACATAGTTCATTGCGATTAGGCCCGTCCTGATTCTTTCAATATATCCTTCAGCCTTCCCTCCCTTTTGGATCCTAGTCCCCGGCCCTGAGTCCACGGAGTCCCCTACCCCGACCCTGAGCCTACGGAGTCCCCTGCCCCGGCCCTGTGTCTACGGAGTCCCCTGTCCCTGCCCTCAGAATACGGAGCCCCCCGTGCGGCCCGCGGCCCCCGCCCTTTCTCTTTTGCACACGGAGTCCCTCGAGTCAGAAGCCCAGTCCCCGGTCCCGGCCCTGAGTCTACGGAGACCCCTGTCCCTGCCCTGTGTCTACGGAGTCCCCTGCCCCGGCCCTGAGTCTACGGAGCCCCCCTGCCCTGGCCCTGAGCCTACGGAGTCCCTGCCCCGGCCCTGAGGCTGCAGAGTCCCCTGTCCCGACCCTCAGTCGACGGAGTCCCTCTCTTTTGGAAGCCAGTTCCCTGCGCTGGCCCTTGGGCTACGGACCTCCCCTGGACCTCCCTCCCCTGACCCCAGACCCTTCTCATCCCTTCTCATCACTTCTCTCATCACTTCCCATCACTTCTCATCACTTCCCCTTACCACTTCTCACCACTTCTCACTACTTCTCATCACTTCCCTCACCACTTCTCACCACTTCCCGCCACTTCTCATCATTTCCCTTCCCACTTCTCTCCACTTCTCACCACTTCCCTCACCACTTCCCTGATCGCTTGTATTCAGACTTCCCTGTAAGAATGGCCCAAGTGTTGGATCATCCCCATGCCTTACGAAAGCCTTTCGTCCCTAATGTTCTCGGTAGAACCAGTTCAATGATTCAGTTTGCTCGATCGGGAGTCATACGCGATTCCTAGTGCATCATAGAATCAGGTGTCGAAGAAAAGATGGTGTCAATATTTTGCGTGCCCTATAGATCATCAGAGATCGGATATTCAATTAAGTTGTCTTTTCTATTGGAACGGTACCATTTCCCAGCGTCGGAATCAGTAAACTCACTGAAAGTATGTCATCTCCACATTCGTCTCCGAGGATAAGTCGTTTACCCGTACTATTCGAATCCCTCCCACACAGTGACACACATTCTCCCTCTGTGTC
>JAQIWG010001541.1:0-24033 GCA_034695025.1 Chamaedrilus cognettii
TGCTCGACTAGCAGCAGCAGCTGCTCGATCACGTGGTATAATTTTACTCCGGATTCGCCGACGATCTAGCCGCTATTCTATAGGCAGGCTAGGCCCTACGTCATTGCTTGCTGGGAGGCTTCTTAAATAAAGTTGCCCTCTTTATTAGGCTGGGCGTGCAATATAATCCGTGACCACAAAAATTCGCCAACATTAAACTTAGCTTTCAAAATTTAAGCTATCAGCAAAGTAGAGTCTCCTTGCTTGAAATAAATACTTTGCTGGCCTGATTTTCACCAGTTTATTGCTGTATTGAAATTATTACTTGTATATTACTGTTAATTACTGTATTGCCAGAATAATAGAAATAACCTTCGGCGTGGCGTACTACGGCTAGGCCTAATGATCCGGATGTCATAATTTTTTTGCCAATTGTACGATGGCACTTTTTTTGAAAGAAAGCGCTTTTAACGGAATCTTGTAAACTACTTAATGACGTTTACGTATCCAAAGTTGTACCGCGATGCACCGTGGGGAAAATTAGTTATTTGACTTTTTGTACCGTAACCTGAAAGGTGAGCGATATTAGGTTAAATTTCTATTGTAAGTACTGATATTCGGATAACGTTAGGCGCAGTTGGGTTTCTTTTTGTTTCGCGTTGATTTATGAAGTATGAATCCATAATTTGTTTATTCACGTTTTCCGGTATCGTAGGGGTGCACCCTTGATCCCCAAGCTTCAGGTCATAGATGCCCTGTTGACTCGAGGATGCATGTTGGATAGAAGCCAATGAGGGGTGAGCCTCCAGTAATTGTTACATAGTTCTGCTTCCATGTTATCGCCTGTAGAATGAGTCGGGGGACCCACGAGAAGTTGCGTACCTTCAGTGGCGGTTCCTGGGGCGGGGGGGGGCAGGGGGGTTTTAGAGGGAGTTTGGAGGGGTTCAAGCCCCCCCCCTCCAAATCGATTAAACCAAGCCCATTTAAGTCAAAAATTGACAGTATAAAATTTGGGGTGAGGGGTGTCAAGTCCCCCTGAGCCCCCCCTGTTGTGGATGGCTGAAGCCGTGGCTGCCTATCTTGCTATCGGAGTCGCCTCTCTTTTTACTTTACAAACTATGTACGCCCATAGTTAATTTGGAAGTAGGTTACAAGTTCGGCTTCACCGTCCTGTCTAAATCGATCGAGTGCCATCTTACGCATCCATCTATCGCGACTTTCATGAATTTTATATTTTGTGGCTTCCAATCTGCTTGGCCCATAATTGCTTCTTTTAAATGTTGTACTCTCTTGCCGCATTAACCTTGTTGGGTCGCCCTATAATAGGCTCTACAGGCTTGACTATATGATTGTTTTTGTAGTTTGTCGTTTTGTAGTTTTTTGTGTATGTAGCACAAAGACTATACAGTCCGGTTGTGTGCAAGGGAGCTCGCACTGAACCGCTTCCCCTTCTTTAGTCGCCTTTTACTACTGGTCAGGGGAGCTCTGGGCTTCATGCCAATTCTTTGTTACCCTGCCTGCAGGGGTATAACTTGACTATGCAGCCAAAAAACGAGCCTTACAAGCGAGCGAGCCATACAAACAAGCGACCCTTATGATTCAACTGTAAGTTTAATCTACACCAGACGCTTGTCTGGTTTAGATTGAACTGACAGTTGAACCATAAGGCATTCGCTGGGTTTTTAAGGGAGTGCAATCAGCCGGTTTAGGAGTGTACAAGTGAATTTGAATCTTCAGCCACGTATGGGTGATCATGCTAAGTGTCATAAGCGCGTCATCCCTGCAGGGCGTCAACAGTCCTGAGACCAGAGTTAGATCGCAGAGTCAAGCCAGAGCTTCTCAGGGGTGTCATACGAAATGACTGGAGGGAAAACGGTACCATGCTTGGCCCTGAGGCATTGAACCAGACTGTAATAGTCTAAACACGGCCCTTAAACCTCAGAAATCACCATTCAACCTCAAAAATCAGCCTATGTGGAGAGCCTATGTAATCAGCCTAAGTCTTGCTCTTCGACTAAAAGCTACGCGGTTTGCCTCATTATGCCAGGTGGTAAACGTTGACGGCTGCCCAATATGGGTAGCTTAAGGCTAACCCTCGAAAAGTAGGCACGAGGTTAGGCCTTAGTCCCTTGGCTCTGCATTGGGCCTTGGCCTTATTTCCCTTGAGCCATAGCCATGGCCCTATTGAGCAGTAAATTCCTTACATCTGTTTGTGGGATCTTATAAATTTAAGGGGTCAAGGGATCACAGGTCTAGGGATCATAGAGCGTTCTATAAATCGTAGCTTATCGATCCTATACATTTTGTCGCGTCCAGGTTGCAAATACGTTTTTTGTTACCCCATGTCGTAGGCCACGCCTTTTACCTGAGGCTTCGGCCTACATCAATGCTTGTAAGCCTAATCCCCATCTTAGGCATTACTCTTAGTCTGGGACTATAGCCCACCTAAAACTAAGCCTAAATTCATGTTTTGACCTAAGTCTAATGAGCATAAGTTTGGACTAGTCTAGGCCATATGCCTGGGCTTAGCCTTTGGTCGTCGATCTTACGCTTGACTTAGGCATTGGTCTGATCTTTGGCTCGAGCGTGCCGCGCTTGTAGATTGTCAAATAGCATAGTAGGTAAGGTTATGAGTTTGGTTCTCAAATGCGCTGCATTGATGCTAGGCTTTGGCCTTGGCCTAGGCTTTCTGGCCTAAGCTTTGAACTAATCTAGGCTATGCCCCGGTTTATCTCCGACGTTGGGTATTTACTATACACCATTTAACTCCGAGGCTTTGCATTCAGTGTGAATATAAGGTCTGAGGCTCTGAGTTTTGCGGTTTAAGCAACATCTGAAGGCCTGCTGTAAAACCCTGGACCCTAACCTAAGCCTTAGGTTAACTCCGTATAGAGTCCACGAGCTTTGTTGACTATTTTGGGCCTTTCCACTGTAGTATCGAGTACTTTCTACTGTCTTCACCCAGTAAATTCCTGTTTTGAAAAGAGAATTGATACAGGCACATTTGACAACATAAAATGTCCTAATTTGGTGGTTGGTTTGGCCTGTAAAAATTATTGTGGCCCTCTCTGATGGCGCCATTTTGAATTAGGATCAAAATCATTTATTGCAGATGTGTGATCTCTGGTCTTTAAGATATATATGCATGAGAAAATGTTTTCTGTGAGATATTCCTAGTTGAATAGTCGCAATTGTTTAATTGTCAGCCATCTTGGATTTTTTGTCATAGTTAATTTCACCCAAGCCGCAGACGAGTGCAACGTCGTGAGTCATTAATGACATTCAAGACCTACAAAAAAATCTGTATTGGCTTTGTTCAGAATTTTTCCCGGGTAATACGGTCCCACACCCTGATCATAACAAGTGCAGCAACGGGGTGATCAGCTGTGAGGCATGTCTCGTTTACGGGGCACGATTGCGCAATTGCTTGCTTATAGCTATCGGGGTGATGGTCTATATTTTTCATGCTTTAGGTTTGAGGGTGACCAGAAATAAATTCAGAAACTAGAGTCTAATATGTAATATAGAATTAAACTTTAACTAAGGCAACACGCCATAAGCTATGCCAAAAGAGAGAAGTAAATGTCACATGAATATTCAAAGCCAAGAGAGAAGTAAATGTCAAATAAATATTCATAGGAGTCTGCAAGGTCGTTGAAGGGCGAGTATAGTTACCATTGGCTGTAAGCAAACAAGCGGTAGACCGGAGTATATAAACCGGATGCACGCCTGACACAAGGACACAGAGAAAGAGAAACCTTCAGTTAAACTTAACCTAGAACCTTTCAAGTTTGAAGTGTGATTATTGCAGTGTTAAAATTAAAAGCGATGTCGTACTCTTGCTACCGGAGTTGATTCTACCTTAGCTTAGTCCCCGAAACAAAGAAACAAAACTTACTCTCAAAAACCGAACTATCACCATATACAACAATAATAAAAATGTAACTTACTTAACTTAAAATGTAGGCTTAGGCCCAATTAGTAGCATACCAAAAATGTTCCGTGACTGATAATTAAATATAAGCCTCTTTCCTCTTTTTATAACTCGAGGCCATTTTGTTAACGGTGCATGTCCATTTTGAGGCCATTAATAAGGCATGAGGCATTAATAAGAAATGTCTATTTTGAGGCCTTTCTTAACAAGAAATGTCCATTTGAGGCCATTCTTAATGAGGAATGTCTATTTTGAGGCCATTCTTAATGAGGAATGTCTATTTTGAGGCCATTCTTAATGAGGAATGGCTATTTTGAGGCCATTCTTAATGAGGAAAGCCTATTTTGAGGCCATTCTTAATGAGGAATGCCTATTTTGAGGCCATTCTTAAGGAGGAATGTCTATTTTGAGGCCATTCTTAACGAGAAATGTTCATTTTGAGGCCATTCGTAACGAGGAATGTCTATTTTGAGGCCATTCTTAATGGGGAATGTCTATTTTGAGGCCATTCTTAACAGGGTTTCTTCACTTTGACCTCACTTTTAGACACATCTTCACATTTATAACTACACGTTTTGGAATTTACATCTACATATTTTCAACACCGTAATGGTTAATTTCAGATGTGACACATATTGGTCAGAAGACATCCTTACACTAAGGCCTGCAGGCCCTAACTCTCCTGCTCGACGATGTGATCACTCCATGCAATTAAATGGTTCAGCCTTGACAACAAAGATCCGTGAAAGTGAAACCTTTGTCGGCGTCAAAAGTGACCGGTCGACAGTAGACGATGAGGTCGGAGAGCTCCTGGGCGATCCCCATGCTGCGCTCCGCTATGTGCTTCTGCTTCGTCTGTAAGGCAGCACCAGCAGCAGCGTCAGCAACAGCAGCAGCAGCAATTTATTCAGCACAATTACCCGAGGCGTTGTGGTGTAGTGGTTAAGTTCCTGCGCCGGCAACCACGAAACCATGGCTTTACAGGCCCATCAGCAAGGCTGTTAAACACGCAAGTGTCGCTGGCCGCTAACACCGTGCCAGATAATTATTTATTTGTTTGGCGTCAGGAAGGGCATCCGGCCATAAAAACCCAGCTCCTGCAGTCCTCACGAGGATGCATATGTCCAAACTGCGTGAAAACAAGGACATTAACAGAAAAGGCGAAAAAAGGCGGTTAGTTTGATAGTTATTACTTGTTGCTCAAGCTGCGATAAATTCAAAATAAACAAATAAGTCAATAAAACCAAACCGTGTCCCATACCCCATGAGAGGTTGCAATCCCAATCACTAGAACACAACCCCAGCCGATTGTTTCGTGACTCTATTACTACAACGAGGTCTTGATCTGGCAATCACTAAGATCATAAAAAATTATTTTTTAAAAGATAACAAAATGTTTTTCAATTTGGCGAAAGCCTTTGGCTAATTTTTGACTGGTCCTTCATTTTTAGATGTTCAATCACTGACTCTATGATGATGAACACAGCCAGAAATTTTCCGCTATCATTCGCACAAGAAGAGGAAACAATTAGCAAGCAAATCGTTCACATAGGATGAAAAATGTTTAAAAGGTTGACAAAAAAAGTCACTCCTTGCAAAATAAAAATCGATGTCGGGGAAATTTCTGGCCAATTTTTTATTACACCCAAAACAGGCACTGACTACTCCACTCAAAGTAAACAAAAGCAAGAAAAGAAGAAGAAAAAAACAATGAAAACCTCGAGCTCTGCGTTGCGGCTGCACTCGCGGATGGCGTTGATCCACTGCAACATCTCCTCCTCGCTCGTCGCTGCGATCTGTCGTGGGGCGTCACGTGGGCTTATAATACGAAACTTGTAGAGGCTTGAGCCCGCCTCCACCGGCAGTCGATCTGAGTGAGGAATGAGTGAGGAATGAGTGAGTGAGTGAACGATGAGTGAGTGAGTGAACAATGAGTAAGTGAGTGAACAATGAGTGAGTGAGAAATGAGTGAGTGAACAGTGAGTGAGTGAACAGTGAGTGAACAGTGAGTGAGTGAGTGAATGAATGAGTCAGTGAATGAGTCAGGAAAGGGTGAGAAATAAGTGAAAAGCAACTATCAGCTACATACGCGCTATATCCATCCACTTAAAATTTTCAAAGAACAGAGGAACTGAGATGACAGTTTGGTCCAAAGTACAGCGTCAACAAAAAACTTCAGAGATCAAACGCATCGAAAATAATCCAAGTGATGTACAAGATCAGACATATGAGGTCATAAGGTCAAACAGATAAGATCAAAAGATTAGACGCATTACGTCAACAGGAGACGTGTGACGTCAAAAGGTCAAACGTATCTATCGTAATCCTGGTGAAGATTATAAGCCAGACATGTGAGATCATAAGATAAAACATATATGGTCAAAAGATAATATTAGGTCAAAAGGTCAATCATGTGAGGTCAAAAAAATAAACACAAGAGGTCAAAAGGTCAAACGTACCGACGGTGACCCCTGTGAGGTCGATGGTGCCCTTCTGCAGACTGCCGAGGGGCTTGGTGTCGTTGGGGTCGTCGCCCCCTGGCTCCACCTCGTCGACGTAGTTCGCAGGGAACCACAGCTGCTTCTTGTCGCCGTAGTTACCACGCCACCTGGGGTGGCAGGCGTTGCCATGGTTACCTCAAAACACTAATTTGAGTCTAAGCGAATACAAAAATTAACCTGAGAGGAATTGCCATGGTTACCTCAAAACGCTTTAAATTTTAATCTCATAGATTCGAATTACTACTATTATTTTTTTTGTCCTCAAGACAGCGTTCCCGAGGGACTTATAAAAATTGATCTAAACGTTTTGCTCCTAGCTGGCTAGCCCTCGGAATCAGATGGTGAGATAAAAGTGCCCTCGAAGCACACACAATTAAAACGCTGGATGGAAACTGAGAGGTGCTGAAACAAGAACGCGCCCTCGCGGGTATCGCCAGTCATTGCGGCGATGCGGCGACCAAGCTCGGCCAGAAACACCAGCGCCTTAGAGTTGATGGGTCCGATGGTTTCAAGTGCAATGGGGACGAAAGCAATTATAATTAGTGCTATTATCATTCTGGGTGCAAAATAGAGTGTAGTCAAGCGATACAGACCAGCCGCCATCTTGTTTCTGCACGTTGGTGATGTAGGCCATCTTGCAGAAGGAGAGCTCGTCGTCCCTCTGAGCCTTGTAGTCATACAGCGCGCGCACCTTGATCTGTCCAACAGCCTTAGACCCTTACCACAACCCCAACACTAACCCTAACCATAACTCTAATACCATCTTACACAGAGACTCACAGGGAAGCTTTAATCTCAGACCTAATGATTAAACAGAACAGGGCCCAACGTTACAATGTGAAACAAAGTAATTATTGCATCAATACCAACCCAGACCACACCGATGGCTGCAGTACTGTTTGTCAGATGTGTACCCTTAGCCTGGGTTTTCAATCCAGTGCTAATATAATTCGTAATATCTTCGTTAATCAGAGATTAAAATCTGGTTTAATCAGTTAATCAGAGAAAATCTGTTAAAAATGCATGAACAATCAATGACGTGGCGTTATATAAATCCTAGATCCAGCTCACAGTGCGCTGTTTAGCAGAGATGACGTCATGACCTCAGATTAAGTTTTAACGCCTGATGCAAAAACTCGACCCATATTTAATAGATATTTAAATAGCGCATTAACATATTTATATTCACACTGTATATTTGTGCACATACCAGATACAGGATAAGCTCCTTCTATTTATAATGAATTCACAATGTCCAAAAAAAAAGTGTCAAACAATGGTATGACACATTTGCACGACTTATTTATTCAAAATCCTGATAACCAATGATTTAGATGAACTAATGAACTATACTTAGACATTGCCGTTCAGAGAGGCAATGCGGCTGCGGTGGTAGGGACGCTCGCCGACGGGCGATGGAGTGGGAAGAGGGAGGGGCAGATATAGGGTCGCACTGGACTGTATCTTAACGCATTTCTACGTCTGTCAATGGATTCTTCTGTATTTTAGTGTATTTTAATGTATTTTACTGTATCTTAATGTATTTTAATGTATTTTATTAGTATTTGTATATTGTAATTGTTTAGTAGGTTGGCCCTATCCCATCTTAGGTTATGCTACCAGTCTCTGCAGGTGTGTTTAAAGGCTTGCTTTGGCTTCTGGTTGTACAATAAACTATTGATGAACTATCTATCACTTTCAAACAGAGAACTACATAAACAATGCATAAAACATAAACACGAGCACTATTCTGTACCTAAAAACAAGTACAACATCTACAAAATTAACCATCAGAGAAAATTAACCATATATTGTTGTTAGTCTTTGGAAAGAGGAAACAAATCAGTTTGCAAGCGAGAAATAAAATCTACTATGA
The DNA here is from genome assembly GCA_034695025.1 of Chamaedrilus cognettii. Lineage (NCBI taxonomy): Eukaryota > Metazoa > Annelida > Clitellata > Enchytraeida > Enchytraeidae > Chamaedrilus > Chamaedrilus cognettii. The sequence continues at coordinate 8,291 of JAQIWG010001541.1, forward strand.
AAACTTTGTCTCAAATGAAACTCTTAGATATATACCGAACGTTCATAAAGCAGCAAGAAAGCAAGCATAGAAATATTTAGAAAGCCAAAACCCAACCATGATCAAACCAATGACAAAAACCATTGGGAAATTAACATCAATTATAGAAATTTAACTAATTGATGTCCAATAGCATTGATATAGAAATCCCAGCTAGGGACAGAGAACCAAGCAACAAACAGTACTGCTATCAGTCAATCGTCCTGTTATGAAATGAGCATAAAACAGAGACAACAAAATAACTACGCAAATGAATATCCAGAATGAGGAACTGGCATATCTTTCTTTCTTGTCGCCTGATGGACATTCAAGCGTGTGTCGTTATCAAGAAATATTTTCTTAACGATGACACAATACTTTTCTTTATTCTTGAGTAAATCCGCATTTTATATGCTACTAGTCGTAGTAATTCATATTAGAGTGGCAGCGCCTGGACTAAGACCATCGCAACAGCGCAAAGCACTTACAAACCCCCAGTCATTGTTATGTCATTTCAGAAATAAATTTTGATTTCAAAATATATTCATATTTTTTGGCTTTAAGGCTTTCATTTAGGCTGCCTTAGGATAAGCCTGAGGTTTACATCAAAAACTCAACCTTTCTATTCATAGCACACAGGTCTGTACTCATTCTTCTGCATGCAACAACTGTCCTATTAATAGCACAACTGTATGCGGATTCATCAGCATGCCGCCTATGGCTTGGTTACCTTTGACACAAAGTCATTGGGGTTGCTGTAGAGCCCTGGTTCGCTGCCCGTGTATATAGCCTCCTCCTGGCGCCCCTGCAGCCACATAACGAGCCATCGACTAAGTCTCGCAACCCATCCACCAATCACAGCCAATCAGAACTTCTTGTCGACCAATCATATTATTTATAGATGGGCGGAGTGTTAAAGGGTTAAAGGTCATACACGACATGTATAATATTACATGTATTAAACCTGTCCCACCACCGCGGAAATTATTAGTTACGAAAAATACACCCCAAATACTTGTACACGGCGGCCCATAACAAAGCAAACTGACCAGGAGCTAAAATTAGAATTTTATTTTAAAAGGAGTTTTAATCACGTTTTAAACTCTGCCAAAAAACAGTCACATACATGTAGATAATTAATTTTAGTTAAAATTGAGTAAAATAATCCAAAGGATCAGTTGAAGTTTGCCTGGCATACGAAATTACGCAGCCGGGTGACTTCTTTACGGGTCACCATGTCAAATGCTAGCCAATAATGAATACAAGCATTCCCAAAGCACAGTACACAACACAATAACAAGTCTTCGCACCATTCTACACCAGCATCATCCTTGTGTGTGAAAGAAGCAAGGAAACCCTTCAGATCAGAAACCAATACTTCCGGCCCGCATCAGGACGCCCTTCAACTGTTGGAACATTCATGACAAAAGAAGAAGCGGAAGATGGGCAGACACAGTTAATAGTCTGGTTACTCGCCTACCTCGGGGGGAGGAATGTAGTCTGCGTCAGGGTCCCCAGACCATTTGGGTCTGACGGACTCATCGGGGTTCTTCAGTCAACAAACCATCATCATCATCATCATCACTTTAGTCAGCGGCGCACAATGACTAAGACTCGGCTAATGGACGCTGAGTACTGCAATATCCTACATGTCATCAGCAACAATGGTCGGATCCATTCAAAGTGTGATCCAATACAAAAAATCGAATAAGAAAAGCCTGACATAGAAAAAAAATGGAGATGTCCAGTATCAAAATTCAGGCTCGCAACAAAAGTTATGGAAATAAAAAAGGTCAAAAAAGTTAAAAGATTCGGATGAAAAAAAAGATTGAGGCAATAATAAGGTCAGGTCAACAGTACAGTTGGTTCAAGAAAACGGGTTGGTTCATTAACAAATAAAAATATATCCACTGGTGCAAAAACTGTAGTAGGTTAATAGCATCGGAAAATTTCTCCAGATTACTCCCTAAATACTCTCTCAACTGACTCCACGATCGCCTAATTTATACAACCCCGTATTTCATAATTGTATCGCCCTGCCTCCCTCACCTTCCCGTCGTCAATAAGTCGTTGGCGTGTGACGGGGTACTTGAGTACCATCTTGCGGTACAACGGGTACTTCCTGTAGTACTGGACGAGCTCAACGAGCGACTCAAAGGAAGCATTGCCGATGGTATAGAGACGCCCCTCGTGTTTGATACGACAGTGTTTTATCTTACCCTCCGCCCTACAATACACACTCCACCAGTGTTATCTTACTTAATGATAAAGCTAATAATAGTAAAGCGCCTTTTGGAAATCTATTCTGCTAATGTCCATGCTTTCACACAGGTTAGACATTTGCGCCCTGCTGAGGACTGCTGGAGCGGAGATTTTACAGCCCTGATGCCCTTCCTGACGCCAACCCAAAAAATTATTATCTGGCACGGGGTTAGCAGCTAGCAACAGCTAGTGTGTGTTTAACAGCCTCGCTGAAGGGCCTGTAACGCATGGCTTCAAAGTTGACGGCGTGGGGACTTGCGCATCATTTCTGAAATAGGCCAAAGTGACTGATAAAATACACCCCTGACCAGAATGCGCAGGAGTGTATTACCCTCAAACTGCAATCAGCAAAACTATAAGAAAGACTTCATCTATTTCTGAAATACTCTAAAGCAGCTGATACGTAGCGCATTGATCAGCCGCTTTTACCCCAGACCTAAACGAGATGGCGAACTGCGATGAGTCCTGATCGTGCTCCTGTCGTTGGCGCACAAGGAACGTCCGGTCGTAGGGCAGGCGACACAACATGTCCTCCGCCTCCTCGCGCGACAGCTTCTCATAGAACCACCTGCAGCCGATGGGGACTACATTACTATTAGTCACTGTTATTATTATAAAGTCTATGTTGTCGTTTTGACCTGTTTGAAACCATCCTATCGTCTGTCCGCATCCTATGTAACAGCAATAACTTTGTGCATTTGGCAACTTGAAATTGTGAACAGTCAACTCGCCAAAAACTGCTGGCTATAGTCAGTTCAGTTACTAAATACTTGAACAAAGAAAGTTTTCAACACAACTACAGACTGGTCCTACGATCACAGAAATTACAAGTATCTCACAGCAAATATCAAGGCGTCACGCCGACTGCAAAAACATAAAAATTATGCCGCATGTTATTTTTGCGGTTTGCTGCGTCGACACGTTACAAATTTATTGGAATTAATTATTGCACTTTTGAGGACTGCCCATTATATATAGCTCCTGCACCTTTATTTTCGCCCGTCTAATTTTCATGAGTTTTCTCGATTTGCAAAATTTGCCAAAATTACATGCACGCAAAAATTTCATGTTTTGACAGTATTACGAGTCAAAAAGTGCTACTCACTCCTTGTCCCTGTGAGACTCTGGGGGTGGCACGGGCTTGGTGAGGACCTGGTGGAAGTCGTGACTCTTGAGCGGGTTCTGTCGGTAGTATGTGATGAGGGAGTAGAGCGAGTCAAAGAGCTTCGGGTCGATGAGGTAGTACTTGGTCTGACCGCGGTCCTGCTTCGACTTGATGCGACAGTGGTTCACCGTACCCTGACGCCTGCAAAGCGCGCACATCTTTTTTTGCCTCTTTCTTTCGCATTTATTTTATTACTTAGCACAAACCAAAATACAATTTAACTTAAAAAAGGTAAACAAAAGTGAAAAAAGGATTGTTTGTTACACACCAGTTGCATAGCCGTAAGCCTAATTGCAAGGGGCCCGTTTCTCGCAACATCTTAGACTATTTTTAGTCTTAAAATGTCCTTAAGAAAATTTTAAGCAGATCTTATCGTTTGCTATTTGAAACAGCGTACAGAATAAACCAAATGATGACGTCACGGTGGTCAGGTAATGGATTTAATATTCTTCACATCCATTTCTTAATTTTGAGACTATTTCTATAATTGCTGCAAATTTCAACCCAGTTCAAATCAATGGGTTTGGCGTCAGCCACGCAGGCTCATCCTAGCTGTCTACAGATTATGGAAGAAGCATACAAACAAACCGAGAGAGAGGCAGGCGGTGAACGTAGTAACTATAAGGACAGAGACAGACACAGAGGCACAAGACAAACCAAGAAACAAGCAGACAGAGCGTGCACCAGAAGTTGAGATATAGATGCACATACAGACGCATACAGAGGGACACAGAGAGAGCGTACCAGAAGGAGAGAGAAAAGTCTCCCACGAAGGTGTCGCTGTCCCTCACAAGAAAGGCCCCATCCCCCAGGTAGGAGTAGGCCTGCAGGAGCTGCTCGGCCGCCTCCCTCCCCCGCAGCAGTCGGCCGTGAAACCACTTCTCTGAGAAATGGAGCTCCTCGCTCGCCTGGGGGGGACCCTGCACACAGGGGATCAACGACAAACATCTAATATAGCCAACTAACATCTAATATAGCCAACTCGCGGATAAACTAAAAGTTAATTCTTCAAAACAGCTTCCCGTGTGTAGTCTGCTTCACTTTCTGTGAGCATAGGACTCATCCTAATGATAAATTTTCCATCACAATTGACACAGAATATTTTAATGTGTTCGAAGTACACTATACACGCGCACAAATATATTAGCGTTTATTAGTTGATTTATATTTAGCTCAAACTCTTATTTTTCGTCGAGTGCAGTAAGGATCGGTTTTAGAACACTAATATCTCTCTGAGCTCTCAGGGATTCCATTGATTTGTTTCAATAGGGGTTAGGTCAGTTAATCACCATCACCACCCCTATCAAAAAATAGTTAACCAAAGGATATCAAAGCGACTAAAAATTTACCCTTAATGCTTCGGCCACAGCTTCGTCTATATCAGTAAGTACGATCGAGTAGCGACGAGTGACTTGACTCACCTCAGGCGCCTGGACGTTGCCGTCGTCATCATCGTCATCATTGGAGGTCAGTTGGTTCGTCTCCTCCGTGAAGTGAAGCTTCGTGGGCGTCAGCACAAAGAAATGGGCGTTCCACACCTGCGCCATCAACCCAACCTCAATCAATAACAACTACCATCTGAACAAGAAAGCGTTAACGATTATAAGTGACAAAAGTTCAAAAACCCGTCAATCAAACCATTGAAGAATTTTATTTATCGCACGGCCAGCCGTACTGCTCGAAAAGCTATAACCTCGAGCCACGAGTCATGCAGAGTCAAGAGTAGATCTATCAGTGAAGTCACATGAGTCAAATCATGAGTGAAGTCATGAGTGGAGGGAGCCTTACATTGTTGTCTACGGGGTCCTCCAGCTTCAGCATGCCGTTCTTGTTGGAGTTGCAGAGGTCGGCGTCTGTCACATTCGCTGCACAAACAGACATCATATAGCACGTGTTATCTTCGCAGCGAGCCACATCAATATTATTTTCTTTTTTTTACGTTGCATAGAATGACAATAAAATAAACAAAATACGCAGAAATACAATTAAAATCTCACCAGGATTAGCTTCTCTTTGCAAATAGCTTCGCAGGCCTGCTTCTATTAACCAATCTTCTGATCCTGGTAAGGCTCTGAGGTACCTATATGTTGTTTTTTTTCTTTTCGTTTTAGGAAGCTCTATACCTCCAAACTAGGGAGAGTGCTAGCGTTCTGCAGAGACACCTATACACAGGTACTGATGCTCAAATACTAGTACAAGTAGCACTCAAGCTGCAACAAACAGCAGAAACAACAAACAGCACTAAACTGCAATAAAAGCAGCACTAGTTGCGGCAATAAACTACACCTCATCTAAGTCAAAGAAAAGTAAGGTAGGTGGATCTTTGTAGAAAAGTGTAGAAATCATTTACATCAATATTAATTCGTTTAAAGTCTGTTTCAGAGTCCTGGAGAAACGTCATGGAGGAACTGAAAGCTGATTCAAGTAATTCAAGTAAAGACTCACACTCGTCGGTAGAGACTTGGAACTTGAGCTCATTGGTGATATTCCCTTCCGGCAGCTTCTTATGCTGCACCAATCACAAGCCTCAATACTCTCAACCAATCACAAGCTTCAATACTCTCAACCAATCACAAGCTTCAATACTCTCAACCAATAACAAGCATTGATACGCCCAACTAATCACAAGCATCGATATGCTCAATCAACCACAAACATTAATACTTTAAACCAATCAGTGTACAGTATTTAAAAAGAGAAAATCGCCAACAAAAGCCTGCTCAATTAAAGCCTATGGTTTCACAAAAACCTTTTCTCTTGAGCATGAAATGATAAAAAGAAAAAGAAGAAGAAGCGAGGGGCAACCTTGATGATGATCTTGCGCTTGAGCTGGTTGGGACTGGGCATGGCATAGGTGGAGAGGGGTTCTCTCAGCAGCATGTCCCCGAAGACGTCGACAAATCCGGCGGCCATATTGCGCTGCTGTGTGATGGAGCAGTGGTTCTCTATAGACAGGACCAATGGGTACCTGGACACACACGCACATAGATATGCAGAGGTGCATCTAAGGGTACACGCAGGGCCAATATATACACAGACAAGGGCAAGATAACAAATGTAGCGCAAGCCCATGCAGTGATTATGCTGCAAAAGTTTAAATCACATACAAGATTACTTATCTTTTATTTTTGAAGGATACACATATAGAATCAACACAAAATCGAGAGGTTCAAGAGTCGCCAGACGTTCAAAGTCACCACCAATTTGAATCCTTCTCTCGCCCTCGCCAATACCCCATTTCTGAATTGACAGAATTAAAAAACATCCGGCATGGAAGTTACGGGTAAGACTATCGGTTGAGATTAAGATCGCAGAGTAATATTTCAAGTCAGGCGATAAAAGTAGATGAACCCAGATGTGACCCAGGCATTATCTCTGATGTCTTAAGAGTAGCATTACACCTGTTTCACAAGAAGATGTAATGCCATGTATGTTTTATCAAGACTGAACTTAGGTCTGCTTATGCATTCCATCAAAAGTCTATTGTTAGTTCAAGACAAGTAGACTGACTCGGAGGTGACCCATGCGTTGTCTCTGATGGTCTTGAGAACGTCCATAAAGCGGATCTTCGACGTAAGTGTGTGACCGTGAAATATGTGCGGGTAGTTGTCCGGGCCGTCCCAGCAGTCAACTGATAACAAATCGATAACTAATAATCAATCGATAACAAAAACGGCGAGTTTAATGCGCGTTTTGATGTCCAAAAACGCCATTGGGAACCAAAATTTTCTACTGCATAAACTATGCAGCATGCGCATGATATACAGTGTTTTCCTATTACACATGGCGATCAAAATTTTTGACTCTACACTTCACACACTACAACACGGGGTTAGCGGAGATAAAATGTTTAGCTTCATTCGCTCCTTTTAAACAATGTGTACTAGAATCAACTAACGCCATTGCAAAAAGTAAACAATTTTCATGTTTAAAAAAACATTAAATCATTGCTAAAAGTAAAAAACATTCCTGTAACCGACACGCTACATCATTTAAATAGTAGCGTTTGCTAGGACTGTCCCTGGCAGTGCGTAGTTTCCACTCACGCTCGATGCAGCGACAGCCCATGCGCAGAGCGCGCGCGTACGCCTCCGTCGACGACTCGCTACGAAACTGATCTCCCGTCAGATACCTGGGGCAGGAAAACAGACTAATTTGATCCTCCATCAGATAACTGGGGCAGTAAGACAGACTAATCAGTATACTGAGGCAATAAGAGATTAGACTGATCTCTTGTCAGATACCTAGGGCAGTCAAACAAACTAATCAGTATTCGGAGCAGTTAGATAGATCAAACTGACCTTCTGCCAGAAATCTGAAGCAACACAGCCAATTAGAGAAGAAAGACTGATCAATTATAAACAAATTCCCTCCAAAGCCAACCAATCATCAATTCGTAACATTTAAAAAAATGGACACAGATAATGGACAAAAATGAATGGTCAGGGACAAAACTGGTCAAAATGGTCATGGACAAAATACCATGAATCAGAGGAAAGCAAAGACAAGTCACAAACACAGCGCATACAAATTCAATAAATTCTCTCTATATCGTCTCTAAATAAATCCATGAACTCAAGCAGAATGAATCTTCAAAGTACTGTGGTCTGATTCAATCAGGCACGAGATGCCAAAAAAAGAAAAAGAAAGATAGGACGTACGTGTTGTGTGAGGAAGCGATCCAGTAGTTGGTCAACGGTTGGTTCATGTCCTGATTGACCTCGTCGTTACGCTCGTCCCACACACTGTTGTGTTGCGAGTAGAGGTAGTCGAGAAACTACGCGCAGTTGCACACACATACAGACACACTGACATGCACACAGACATGCTGACGCACATACAGGCTCTACGCTCATCTCCATGATAGTAAAGTGTGTCTCTACAATTATCTCTATGTGAGCAAAGAGTAGCTCTACAGTCTACATTCACCTCTCTTAGAGTAAGAAGAAGTTCTGCACTCATCTCTATGATAGCAAAGTGTGTCTCTACACTTATCTCTCTGTGAGTAAGTTGTAGCTCTAACACCCACCTCTCTTAGAGTTAGGAGTAGCTCTACACCCACCTCCCTGGGCGTAAAGTGCAGGCCCTGTGGCTGTAGGTAAGGGTTGTCAAGATAGTCGGCCATCAGTTTCCTCACAGCTTCAACGTCATTGGCAAACTGCTCCTTCAATAAAATAAAGTAAAAAATTAATATTAATAATAATTTTAATAATATGAATATTAAGCCAATCAAAGCTAGTCAGCAAACAAAACATAAAATTGAATACCCTTTGAGGTCACAAAATAGTGAAAAAGTCTTTAAAAAAAATATATAATTAAAAAAAATTAATTAAAAAAATATGTTTATTCAATATTTATGTTTTCTTTAAATATTTAAATTATTTTTATTTAATTTTAATTAAATGATCTATATATATATCCCAAAACAAAGCACAAAACCACTAATAACTCACAGACCTTCTGTTCCACGATGAGAAATTGCTGAAACTCCTCCACCTGTATCTTGTCCCTGCGCAATAGGCCAGAAATAGGTCAAGCAAAGGTCACAATGCCCACATAACACAACCGTAGCACGCATATACAGCATATAATTGTACAGCCAAGCCAGCATGCCAAATGTAAACAATTAAAACCGACATACAGAATACGGCACTTTACTTATTGCTTAACACAAAGGTAGCTCACTTACACACTGGAAAATTGTGTACCAATTTATTGTTAACAAAATAGCTTAGAAAACAAGAAACGCGTACACTATACTAGTAGCTACATAGCAGCAATTTGTTCGATCAATGGCCGACGCTCCTTTTCCGTTGCGTCGCCTACTGTTTGAAACTCTCTTCCCCTTCCACTACAAATGTCGCCCTCTCCGCCGCTGTTCCTCTCCGATTTAAAGACATATCTTTTCCCATCGTAGATATTTTTATTCTCCGGACGGACACATGGAATAACTGCCCCGGCTTTTTCGACACTCTTTCTCCTGCCCCTTCGTCCTGGGTTTTCACCAATAACAAATTGATGCCTGCCTATGGCGAAGGAAGGTCCTCGATGTCGTCCCTGGACGCCGAAACGGACCCTAAACTCATCATTATCATTGTTTATTACCAATGTTCCCTCTAAAGGAAAAATTCTGCGAGTAGGCCCAGAAAAGTTGTGCGCACACTTTTTTGTCTTGAGGGCTTTTTTACCGCACATTTAAATTTATTTTCACATACTTTTATTGATATGATTGCCTATTTATATGAAAAAGTAAATTCTTCTTGAATATTTTCACCATTCTGTTGTCATAACATTATGAAGCATGAAAAAGCATTGAAATATGGAGTTTTCATGAGAATCCAAGTCTCAGAATTACCATTTTCTCCATCTGTTTTATGTTAGAATTTATTACTCAACGATACAATTTTTTGCACGCGGCGTCTTCGAGATTTGTGTGCGGTCGCACACACGCGCAGCTTAGAGGGAACATTGCATAGAAGTTAATTAAAACTTACGCCCAGTTGCTCAATAGTTATTTGAATGATCCAGGATTATTTGAATAACTCTCCAATATTGGCGAGTTGTTTGAATATCTCGGATCCAATTGGCGCGATCTGATTGGGTCATGACATCATTTTTGTTCCATGATTATTTAAAACCAAATAACTCTCGATTGACCAACTGGGCCTTTGAGATATTGGATATACATTATACAGTAGTAGCTTCTTCATGCACAATAGTTATTAGTACCTGGATGAAGATAAATAGCTAGAGAAATGATCGTTGAATACCTGAAGCGCACACAATCGGGTAATAAATTAGATTTTTTTAATATGGTCCCTATAACACCATAATTTACAACAAAATTGATAAGTGAGTTTTACAACGTTACATTTTTACTTCATCAATAAATTAATTCACACGTCACACACCTATTTAAACAAATATGCTCACAAAATAAAATAATGAACAAGGTCCAAGGTGTAGTCTGCATCTTGAACAAAATGTTCAATATAATCCAGTATGTAAAACAGCATAACGGTACACTTAGCATATAATGACCCTGAGTTGACCTCATTTATTGACCAACTTTATTGACTGACCTAGTTCATTGACCTACTTCATTTACTTACTTAATTGACCTACTTTATTGACCTACTTTATTGGTGAACATCAGTTTGTGGTAGAACATCTTAAATGCTTCAAAGTTGAGCTCTTTCATTTCAGGCTCGACATCCTGTGGACAGACAAATACACACACAATCAGAAGAGCAAGCACACAAGCACACACACTAGCAAAAGGACAAGCACACAGACAAACACACACACTGCCAGAAGGACAAGAACACAAACTTACACACAAAACACATAATGCACGATATCAGCTATGTGCGTACACAAAAAGACAGCTTATGGATCTATTAAAAGGCACAAATACTAAGAATTAGAAATGGGATGATGAAATCAAGAACACGTTGAAATAATATGTTCAGCAAGTTTAAAATAAAATCAATAATTTCAACAGTGTACATCATGAACAATTAAACATACGAACATAAATATAGAATATTAAATTTTATTACGCATTTTCATCTAAATACGCGTCATCTTATAGTAATTGTTATTTTTAATTGCGCAATGCGCATCCAATACTAGGCCTTCCCGAAAGACGCTTCATCACGGCCACCTTCCCTTAAAAACTGTTCTTCCCGGAAGACGGCAGAAAGAACAGCCCGGACTACACAATGTGAAAGCACTTCATTTCACTTCATTTCAAAGCACTTCAAAGCACTCTTACTACACACAGTTTATAAACTCACCAAACCACCACCAGCTCAAATACCATCCGCTTCAAATACAATTAAAGCATATGACATGATTGATGCCGATCATTGGTCAATCATTACCTGGTATGTGTCCCGTAGTCTGTTGTTGGAGATCTTGAGATTGATTGGGACCATCCAGGACTTGACATCCTTCATATTGATACTGGCACACACACACACATACATCCAGGACTTGACATCCTTCATATTGATACTGGCACACACACACATACATCCAGGACTTGACATCCTTCATATTGATACTGGCACACAAGCACATATGCTACAGAACTTGATATTCACAAACATTGCCAGGAATTGATACACTTCATTGTAACACACTGCAAAAACAGAGAACTGGGCGGGATGCATAAAGCCCAGACTTTGAGCATACAGTCAGGGCATAAGCGTGCCTGGTATTACTTGAACCTCAAACCAATGACAGCCAGACACATCAAACACACAACGGCGGACACAAACTGGCCAACTACATCCCAATACATTGATCACTTCCTGGTCATATATTCTCACTTGTGGGTCCCATCTGAGGATCTCATCAGATCGGCTATAAAATTTAATACATAGGCAAAAGCTGACACCTACCACACTGTGATCAACAACCGATAAGATAACCAGACTCAACGGCTCAATCACTAAATAACGCAAATAATATTTTCACAAGCTAAAAGCTAAATTATAATCTGCAAGGTAATACTATCTTAGATCAGATACATAAGAGTATATCTATTGAAGCAGTTTAAGGGTGGATGGAAATCAGAGCTGTGGATAGGTTACAAGCTTCGCTCTGCTAGGTTGTTCTAAAGCGAGTTTCACTAATAACTTTAGGCATCTAGACAGGGAGCCAGAGTTCTAAGTTAAAATATAATTGTCCACCTATTGCTGTTATGTTACTGTACCAATACATATATGTTGTCATTATTCAGCTATAATTGTCTGCGTAACCTATTCAATTATTATGTATACATAAAGTAGTCTGAGTGGGTTCTTTTCTACACAAATCACTCGCAAACGATTAAATACGCCCAATATAATGCGCGTTTATTAATATCCAGCCTTGGCAAATCATCACATTGTTGTAAGACCCCCAAAATTGTAGTTCCTCACCCCTCCATGATTTTTGCCTTTCAGCCAAGATCCCCTTCAACAAAGTTTCAAATAGCTGGTTCACAATATCAGGTAATGTCGCCTGAACTTACAAGTGCAATGAAAGCGCTTACTTCCTAGTTCCTACTGAGCACTGATGAACGCTCCATAAGCCTAACAACACGGCTTGACATGGCTTAGCATAGATTTGTCAAGTGAAAATTTAATATACGGCCAGTGGTGCTGCTTCAATGAATGCAGTCCTAATACATATGTCACATTGTATAGCTTCATTATAGAGCCATCAGGCAGAACTATGCAGTGTTCCCCTAAGGTCAGAAAACCGCTTCATAAAACGCAGAACCACTAACATAAGCTACTATGCCTAACAATGACATGCCTCAACCTTTAACACAAAGAGATTAGTCATCAGTGAATATACAGTAAGAATACTTAAAATGCTAGTTTTAGCTTCATAAGGTCAAGCCAAGAAATTTCTCTTCAAAATCAAAAATTGTGATTTGCTTCTCACCGCCATTGGTCCACGTAGTTTGACCTCATTGCACTCCATTTTGTATGTTTTTTAAAGATTTGTTACAGTACTCAGCTCAATATCAACATGCCTAAAAACCTCAAATTCCCTTCTTTTCACCAGTGCACATCTTAAACTCAACCCAATAGACAATATAGCCATCCCTTTAACAAAAAATTCAGCACTGCGACATAACATTAATCTATAAATAAACTGAGGCATGGATATATAGGCATAGAACCTTTACAGTACCAGGTAGTCAGAATGCCACAATCTATTTTAGAATATCGCGACAGCTATAAATTTCCCTTACGGTTAAATATAGCACATGCCAGTGAGCTGTTCGCAAAGAAATAGAAAACAAATGCATATGCTTACCTGCCACCCTTTTCCATGGCGTAGAATTCTTTACGCAGCCACCTGCAATATCAAAGGCAATAAAAAAATTGCATGCACAAACTTGATCATGTAGCCCAGCGAGGCGCTGTGGTATAGTGGTTAAGACATCGAACGCGAGTCCAGAGGACCTGGGTTTAGGACCTGAGACCTGGGACCCCATGCTGGCAACTATGACGTGACGTAAGTATGGCATTACAGGCCCTTCAGCGAGGATGCTAAACACACACACATCGCTAGCTGGTAACCCCGTGCCAGATAATAATTTACGTGATTGGCGTCAGAAAGGACATCCGGCCGTAAGAACCCAGCTTCAGCAGTCCTCGCCAGGGCGCAATAAACGTCTAAATGCGTGTAAAAACACAAATATTACTAAAATAATGGCAGATGGTTGTTTTTTAACTCCATTTCGTAGCCTCATCAACCAATGGGACAACACCATTGAACCCCTAAATGCTCACTGCACAGGTCATGCTATCAATGAACCAATCAGAGCTCAGAGTGAACCCACCAACCAATGGGAGCTCACCGTTCGATGCGCAGAGGGTAGGAGGCCTTGCGCGTGTCCTGAATGAGGTGACGCAGACCAGTGTACCACCGCTCGAAGTCCAGCGCATTGGACGCTGCGCACGGAAAACAATTTTAACGAATTCTCTGATTGGACACTGCGCAAACAATAAAACGCTCTGATTGGATGCTGAATAGAATACACACTGTCATTGGACAAAAGTCACATGACATAAAGTAACAACAGGATCTCATTGGATACTGTGAGACCAATAGCAGAAGCTCAATAAAACACTTAATAAAGAGAAGGTTTAGAGGGTTTAGAGAGGGTTTCAAGGGATTGGGAGAGGGTTAAGAGGGTCCTCACCGACGAGTGAGAGTGTTTTCTGGCGGAACTCGCTCCCGTAGAGGAGTATGAAGCAGAGCGATGCGTCGCTACGCCGCGCCTCCTCGGCCGAGTGCTCAAAGTCACGCGACCCCTTGCCCGGCCTCACGTACTCAACCTCACGCAGGTCCACTAGCCAATCAGACACAGCGCAAGTAAATCAATATAACCAGCGCTCAAAGTCTTGCGAACCCTTGCCCAGTTTAAAATTTTCACATTTAAAATGTAATAATCTAAACCAAATAACTCTCATTGAGCAACTGGTTTATGGCCCCGTTATTCAATCGAGTTATTTCAGTTTTAAATTATTGTCACAGAACAAATATAACGTCATGACCAAATCTGATCAAATGACAACACAGATCATTCAAATAACTCGCTATTGAACAACTGAGCCTAAATAAACATTGTCTGCCTAACCTATGCCCTCGAGCTTGCCGCCGTTGCCCCCCGCCCGCGCCCAGGTCAGCTGGCGCGTCTCGAGCCGCACCCTGAAGAGGCGCTGCTCGGGGCGCCGCTGTCGGTAGAACCGCGTCAGCCGTGACCCCTCCTCCAGGGCCCTCAGCATCTCGTACAGCTGGGGCACGCTGGGGGCGCCCCCCTGCTGCAGCGCCATCCCAAGGGAGGGAGGGGGGATGACTGGCTGGCTTGGGGGGATGAGGGCTAGATGACGAGATCTGCCCCCCGCTATCCGCTACTGATCGGGTTGAGTCAAACAGGGGAAGACAGGGTCTATCCAGTCAGTTAAATTTTCTGGATGGGGAAGACGTGGGGGGGGTTGGCATAGGCATAACTTCCTGTGGTGACGGGGGTAATTTATCACCACTACTTTTTTTAAAGTGGTGATAATCACCACCACTTTTTGAAAATGATGATAATCACCACCACTGTTTGAGGCTTATCTGGTAAAAAGCTAAAAACCTTAAGGCCGGTTGCTAGACTTCGATTTGAGGTGTGATTTTATTTCGTAGTCCAAATTAACCAATCAGACTACTAGATACAATTTTTTCATATATTTTCATTGGTTAATTCGGAATACAAAATAAAATCGCACTTCAAAGCGAAGTCTAGCAACCGGCAGTTAGTGTGGCAGAAGTGTCAATTATCTATCTACAGCAGCTGATCGATGTTGACCAGGCGTTTGTGGACTGAAATTTCTTGTGAATGTCATGTTTTTTGTGGAAATGCTAAGCCCCTTGTGAATGACAAATTTTCTTGTGGATTTGAACATTCTTTTGGAAGTTACATTTTTTGTGGATGTCGTGTTTTTGTTGACATTTTGTCTTCCAGTGTATGTGAAGGTGTGTTGCGAGTTTGAACTCTTCTTGTAGAAGTGACTTTGTTGTGAATGTCATGTTTTTTGTGAACGTTTTTTGCTTTCTTAATACTATAATTAATTAATATTAATAATTAATAATTTAATACTTTCTTATACTATCGCAAGCTAAACATGTATCATATTATTTGTTATTAAGTGCTTCAAATAATATTCTTTAAGGCCTTGCCAGTTTGTCACCACCACTTTTCAGTTCAAAGTTACGCCACTGGGAGGGGGGGGGGGGGTTATTA
>JAQIWG010001542.1:0-24029 GCA_034695025.1 Chamaedrilus cognettii
GGGTCCCAGAAACCCAGGGGGTAGGCCCAGGTAGTTTAAATCACGTAGTTTAACCCGGGCAACGCCGGGTACCCCAGTTAGTGTATAATCAAGTAGCGACATTAACATGAAGTGGGTGGTAGGCCTACAATAATAATGGCATAGCGCGCTGCCCTCAAGGAATTCGATGCGTGTATTACAGAGCGAATTTACTTCCTCATTTTATAACTGAGTCTAACGCTGTCCGTTTTGATAGATTGTTTGCAAAGTAGACAGGTTTTCTGTCTACGGTTTGCTGTTCGTCACAATAATTGATCTAAATTTAAGAAACGTTTGTGGGCTCTACTAAATGAAATAGACAATCATGCAACCATGTCTGTACCAGTTCACCTAATTCAATTTCATGTACATAGCAGCCAGAGGCTTATCCTAAAGATGCATAGTCGTGCAGGAAATGTGGTTGTTCGTTCGCTAATCAGCTTTATAGTGTCCAGTGGCCATCAATCTTATTTTTTAAATTCTGGAATCGCTTCAAACTAGTAAGTAAATAGCAAAATAGTTCGTGATATAAAATCTCTATCACGCTAAAAACGATTTTCAACTCATTCCAGCGCGCCCAGCTCCCGACTCGTGAGAAGCGTTGTATTATGACATTGTTATCGCTGGTACCGTTAAGTTTACTTGGCTCGCGGATGGGTTAAATGTCACCCTATTACAAAATGCTAACCCTACAGCAGGTGTTATACGCTGCCTACCGCTTGTTTTGAAGGTTGACGACTTTGTTCAACAGCTGCGCCTAACAATCCGTTGACTTGAGAACAGCCTAAAATAAACTTTGTGAAACTATAAGCTTTCGCTACCAACCAAATCCTAGTTTACCTAGGATCTAAAGGTCGGCCAAAAAACCTATAACCTACTAGTAGTTGCGTATTATAGCCTAGGGTTATAGGTCTGCATCACGGTCTGTATCCAATCGCAATTTCAATGGAATTCCCATAGCGATAGGCTAGGCCTGGTCTACAGCAGCCTGTAAAGGCTCGTGACAGTTTCGCACGATCTGCTGCCATCTGCCGTTAACGAAAAGGGTAGGGCCCACTGGCTATAGTTACAATGTCATAGCCTGCAGTTGGCAAATCGCTGGATAGGCGACTGGTAACAGGTCCAATAGCGGGGTAGCAATTGCCAGCCTATCATACATCGACGACTACTGGCCTATCATCTAGGCTTGTCGTGTCTAAATTAACACACCCCCCACCCATTCTTTAGAGGATCACCCATCGGTTCTTCGGTTGACGCCCACGTTTTTGTGCGGCACAGGTCAT
The DNA here is from genome assembly GCA_034695025.1 of Chamaedrilus cognettii. Classification (NCBI taxonomy): domain Eukaryota; kingdom Metazoa; phylum Annelida; class Clitellata; order Enchytraeida; family Enchytraeidae; genus Chamaedrilus; species Chamaedrilus cognettii. The sequence goes on from JAQIWG010001542.1 coordinate 1,302, forward strand.
CATGCAGTAAGAACTTAGCATGTGATCACGTGTATGGACCTACAGCCTTATCATCGAGTGAGCATATATGCCTCTGAGGCTCTGACTCCGCTGGTAGCCTGGTAGAAGTAGAGGCGTTCATATCCCACTGTCCCAGTATACATGTAGCCTAGGCCTAATGATGCTATATTGTCTGCAGCAGACGTCGTGACGCAGCGCACCATGTTAACATCAGCGTCTTGCCTCCTTCGCCTCCTCCTGCTCTGCGCGGGGTGCTGCAGCGTCCTGCTCCGCACGGCAGCCGATGCAACCGGACTCCCTAATTCAGTCGCCACTGAGGAGGCTTCGCTGCAGTCTTCTGTCCGGGAGGCGTCTTTCCGCGTTCGAAACGATGCGGGCTTACAGGAAAGAGCTGACGTAGCGTCAGAGGTGAGTTGCAGGCTATGTCTTCGATCGTTTTAGAAGATAATGTTATTGCGTGTCTAGGCCTGTATAATATTATCATACGACAATGCCGTTTGGGATTTGAAATTGAGAATGCAGTTGGCTAGAGGCAAATAATGTAGGCCCATTGCAACCAGTCGACAGGGCAGTGTGAGACACAATATACAATACGAAAGTCTCAATACGAGAGAGTACTCGTACACTTTGTGTTTATAAAAAAAATCTATTTGATTTGATTTGATGTGAACAAAATCGATGCTAAGGTTTATTTTCTTTGAAAATCAGTGTATCAATAATAATCCGCGCTAGTGTATAGCTCATTCTGTCATAATATAATCCGAGTCTATGTCTTAGCATTGGTCTGTCGCCTGTCGCGACCCTCGTGGCTTGCAGGGTTCAGTTGAGGCGATGGCCGCCTCAGCAGCGAGACGCCGTCGTGCTGTCCTCAGAACGCTCGTCAACGACAGCGAGAAGTACAGTGAGTCGGATGAAGTTACATGTAAACTATAATGTATATTGCAGCTGACTGCTTCGCAAATTGAGCAAAAACTAATGTAGACAATTTGTTTTGGGACAGTGTTAACCAACGTTCCCTCTAAGCTGCGAGCGTGGCAGCCGCGCACAGATTCCCAGGACGCCGCGCACAGATTCCCAGGACGCCGCGCACAGATTCCCAGGACGCCGCGCACAGATTCCCAGGACGACGCGCACAAAAAAATTGAACGCCGCGCACTAGAATTACAGCCGTCGACTAATAAATTGTAACATAGAACAGATGAAGCAAACGGTGATTTTGAATATCATGCATTATTTTCATTGCTTTTTTATGCATCGTGAGGCTGTTACAATTGAGCAGTCAAACTAAAGTTAATATTCAAGAAGAATACGTTCTTTTCATAAAAATAACGCGCAAAAAAATCAGCAAGCGCAGAAGGCGCTCAAGACTAAAAAAGTGTGCACGCAACTTTTTCGGCCCAGCACTGGCCGAAATCCTGGCTCAGAGGGAACATTGGTGGTAACCCTTCAGCGTCTGTGTGTCTCCTGAGACACGTGCCACGCTGCACGTTCAGGGAATCGCAAATATTGTTTAATTAATTTCTGGTATTAAATTGTGACGTTTATTATTGTTTAAAGTAGCCTATTGTAGTTCTCTGATGACGCAGTGTTCTACACTTGTGTAGAACACTGTTGGACACTGGGGGCGGTCTGCTGCGAATGGGTGGAGGGTGTACTAGTCGACAACTGCAAGAAGGACGCCGGACAACCAATCAATGAGGACGTGCCAAGTGACGTCATCAATATCAACCAATGAGATACGTCATCATGGTGTCTACTATAATTGGTGCTCTGTTAGGAGTCTCTTGAACCAACGAGCGATACGTTGGGAATAGAATTGGAGTAACGTAACTGACAGACTAGTGAATAAAAGAGAAACTTTTCTGATCGTTAAGAACATTTAGTAAAACATTCTGAAATTATGCAGGCTAACCACATACTTGGATAGTACTTCATATACCCTATTGTCTGCATTAGGGCCACAACTAAAAGTTTTAAAATGTGCACATGTATTGTAAGTTTAAATATATAGTTACGTTAGTCATATAACTAAAAATAAATTAGTTAAGTAATATAAGTTAAATATAGTACAGTAATGAGAGAATTTTACAATAATAAATTTTGTGCATAAGCCAGCAAATAGCCTAGCATTAGTGGTTCCTTTAGTTATTTAAATTCTGTATTTTTCATTCCGCTTTGCACGAATAGAACACCTAATATTCTTAGGCTTAATAGCAGCATTATTTACAGCCAATGAAACGGGTTCTGAAAGTGATGCATTCTTTATGCAAAGCTTGTAGCCTGTTTTAGGCTAATTAGCTGCGCACGCACGCATTGAGCCTTTTGATCCTATGCCATTATCCCACCCGTGCCCTAGTTTGTGCTTGTGTCGATTATAATACTAGTAGTATAATAGAGTGGGCCAAGGCCAACAGCGGTAATTGGCCTGTCATACACTTTGTGATGATGCACTGGAACCAAAGAGCATTACAGGAAACACTGGCAATCTATTGCAACTAAACACACTGGCTAAATTTTAGTGAAATATGAAGTGTAATTATTATAAACAATTCCTCATAGTCAACAAATGCAAAAGTAGAAGTTACACTGTTTTACTCAGACAATAATCACATCAATAAAGCTCAATAACAAGAAATAGTTATAATCAGCATAAGTACAAATCGTCATCACGTCAAATAGGCAACATCAGCATTAGGCCTACGCCTCATATGACAACAATATTGGTCTACATGCAGAACGAATATTATACAGATCGTAATTAACGTCAAAGCTTTCTTCTAGTACCCATACGGGTTAGTTTCTAGTACGCATAGAGCTTAGTTCCTAGTACACATAGGCCTAGATGACTGCATTGAAACAACCTCAATAGTGATAGTAATTTGCAACATAATACAGCATTCCACAGCAGGCCAAGTACCAATACAGTTCTCTTACAATGTGCTTACAGTACAGTACATACAGCCATACACCAAAGCTCTACAAAATGCCAAAATTCCATGAATGTGTCTATAAGCCATCTCAATGGCACCTTCTATATGCCAAGATAGCGTCTGCCTACCAAATATCCAAATCCAAGATGGCACCTGTTAACAATGTATTCCAATCCAAAAGGACGCCTGTCTATAAACTATCCTAATCGAAGATGTCATCTGCCTATAAGAGATCCCAATCCAGCGCATAAGCCCTCCCAGTCAAAGATGGCGCCTGCCTACATGTTATCCTGGTCCAGGATGGCCCTAAGTTTGACGAGGCGCCGTGTGTTGTCGGAGTCAGTAACGCGTGCCTCGCTGCGGTGACTTAGGTTCAGGAGCTGCGTGTACTCCTGCTCTGTGAACTGCTGACCCCGGTCAATGATCGTCTTCAGGATGTCCTGCACACAGCGAGCAGCCAATCAAATCATCATCCTCTTACACATGAATATTCATTAAGCGTAGCAAAACACGAATAAAGTTCAATCTAGCCCTGATAAATATGAGTTGTGTTACACTTGTTTCTTACAAAAACAGACCTATGCCAGCAGTACTTGGCTAGAGTGTAGTGCTACTGCTACGTCTGTCTATTTAAAATTCAGGCGTAGAATTAGCTGAAAAACTTTATTTACTCCATCCTGCTTACAAAAGCTGATTTAGTGACAAATTGTAAAACTTTCTGTGAAAACTATAACTTATGTTATTTATTAATCAGAGATATCGAATACCCAGTCGGAAATGGCAACGCATAATTCCCCGTACACAAATTATTCGCCAACCGAACACAAAATGTTATAGTTAAAGATAATCAAGGTGGAAAAAACTTGAAATGCAATGAACAGCAAGATTTTAAATGTATGATAAGCCAATGGACTATGAAGGGCCTCCCGCGGTGAAATATTGCACTTTAAATACTAGAGAGTGCCAATAGTCATCAAGCGACATGGTAACTTCAGACTTATGCACTCTATCGTAGTGATTGAACAATAAACTATGGATGGGGTATTTGTTAAACTGCCATGCAACAGTCACGCTAGGTGATTAGAATGTCATAGATCAAAAGAAATGCATGCAAGAAACGAACGAGATGCAATCGCTGTGTCAATAAAAACAAGCTAACGCCTAACATCTCAAATATGGCAACAAGATAAATTGTATATTTTGCAGAAGGCACTGAAACAATAAGGAACAAGCAATTATGTCTATGAAACAAGATCTGGAGCGTTGTGAGTGCATCTGTCATCTAAAGCAAGAGTGTGCTCTCAAATACAACACCCGTCTTATACATGCTGATTCGTTAGATATTTCTCACAGCACGTCTAGGGTTAGATGCGTCCAATGCAATTTTTTCAGAGCATTTTTTCTCAGCTACATTTTCTGTCTGTGAGTCCCAGAGAGACACAACTTAGCACAACTATGAAAGCCACATTGGTTAGAATCATTTTTTTACCGAACGCAAACAAACTAGCAAAAACATGATAGCAATATTTACAACGCATTGCGCAGTCCTGGTTGCAATTATTTTAAAGTATAAAGGCAAGCGCGCGCGTGTGATATCAACTCTGCGCTACATGCTACTCAAACGATAGCCATAGTTTCGCAGCCAAGTTAGAGCTCGCAAACAACGCTAGAGCGCAGGCCGCGTGCACTGGGGATGTCAAGAGCTTGCAAACAACGCTTGAGAAGATGCGCAGGCCGCGTGCACTGGGGATGCCAACAGCCATCAATCCACTCTACTTCAGCGCGAGTTTCTCTGCTGCGCAAACAACAGTCGAATGTTGTCGGCCAGGGCTGCGGGGCTCATTGGCTCCTCGAGGGGGGGCCCCCCGCACCCTCCACGCGCCTGGAGGGCGGTGAAGCGCCCCAGAATGTCGACTAGGCGCAGGTACTCGAGCTCAGTGAAGTGGGTTCCGTTTTGAACGAGCTTCACTAACAGCTCCTGGCGCCCCCAGACAGGGTCAAGGGTTAAGCAGAGACCTCCAGACAGGGTTTAGGGTCAAGGATTAAGTAGAACCCCTCAGATAGGGTTAAGGGTCAAGGGTTAAGTAGAGCCCCCCAGACAGGGTTAAGGGCTAGGGAGAGCTCTCTTTTTGCTTAATCAAGCGTTGTCTTGCAGAATTTTTTTTCAGTCAATACATTGTTGAAATAAACAGTTGCGTTAAGCAGTGAATTTGAGACAAAAAGTGGTGCTCAGTGAGAGTTAAGACTGGGAAGGAAAAATAATGCAAGGAAAGACCCGCAAGAAATGAAACGATATTTAAACAACTAATTTGTCGAACAATTGGTTGACCAAGAAACAAGAACGGTCTGAAGCATGTGCCTTAAAATAATCGTCTGGCATTGCAACACAGGGCAATGGGAATATCTGCAACAGCAAACTACTGACCAAAATAATTTCGATCTAGTATGAGACAACGCTCAATGCACAACTTGTACTTGAAAGAGCATGAATGACATAAACAATCTGACATCCCACAAGCACACTAGAACACCAACAAAAACAAAACAGAAATCGTTAAAAAGAAGAAGAAAAACATTAACTTTCTTTAAAAACTTAATTTGAAAAAAAAATTGATAAATTAGCAGATGATCTAGTGTCATAATCATATTGAATTTGAGCATGACAATCTTCATTTTTTATAATTAAAATAAATGCTATATCACTACTGGAATCTGGATACATAATCACAAATAGTATTTGCCTTGTGAATCTGCCCGCAACAACTCCTGCTACAGCTCCAAGCTGGAGGTCAAAGTACTAAAACAGTTCTATTGCTAATCAATAAATTTAGAAGAACTTGTTAAGACGAACACAAATAGCCAAGCGACGATTCTTTGAAGAAAATGTTAAGGAAAAGCAACATCCGAACAAAAAATGAACGCAAAATCTCTGACGCTTGCACCAAGGTCCATAACATTGTCAATGATAGAATTATTTACGAACACCACCGAAACAATGTCTACTGCACAAGCTTATTATCAAATAAATTAACTGGTGAAGCAATAGCTCAACAATGACTGCAACTGAAAAAGAGTACCTTACACCACTATAAGAAATTTGAGCATCCCTAAAAAGCAGTAGCTTACACCATCAAAATCTTATTGTTTCGGACATAACGCAATACTTCTAACAACTAAACAGTGTTAATCTCCATTTTCGCCACTTAGGCAGGAAGAAAAACACAACAAGCAAACCAAAACCGTCTAATACCAAAAAATTGCAGCAGTTTGAAACTCACTACACCATGACAATATCTTGCTCGGAGAACACTCCCTATGATCAAGTACCCGGCCACTGTTGCAAGGGCAAGTAGTGGGTGCTACGTACGTCAGTGGAGAGGTACAGTAGCTCATAGTACTGCCGCGCGTGGTCGAGGTCTGACTCGCGATTGGTCGTAATGTTCGTCAGACATTGCTGGATCGCAAAAATATTGCGACACCTGTGCGACAAATGAGCGGAAATGATACTCAGGCGATCACTCATCATCCACGCCAATCCCATTATTGATTCAGATTTTAGCCTAATCTAAAGTATGGCGACTACGCATTGCAATCTTAATATTGCATTTTATATCACATTTAATGTTAATAATTATTTCAAACAAAACAAATCATCAAAACAAAACAAATAAAAACAGACACTGACCGTATTATCAATTGTAAAACACAATGAACAAATTTCTTTGATAATCCATATAACTCCAAAGGAGACGTCTACATTATATATACAACCACATTGGGGACAAAATCCAGACTTCTGTATTCAATATACTAACTCAAAAATAAATATAAAAATTTAATTATAATCGACATATAGCCACAAGTTCAATTTCTGCTTATAATAGTATCAACCTTTAAAATACATAAGCAATTAAGCATTCAAAACTAAGTGAATATAGCTACAAAGATCGTACATTTTCTTGATGCCGTTTTCATTGATGCGCTCGAGGAATTGAGCGGTGTTGATGAGCACTGTGGACACGAGGTGTCCCAATCCCTCAAAGATGTACCTAAACCACCACATCCACCACACGATTGAATAACCCTTCCCCAGACCCACCACATGCATTCAATAACCCCTTCCATCCCTCAAAGATGTACCTGAACCACCACACCCACTAACGATGCAATTACTGCCATTTTCATTATCAGTACTACAAATTAAAAATAATAAATGAACGATAACTGATTAAAACGTTCAAAATTCTGTTGATACACAAAATCACCATCAGCAGCACAGCATGTCTATACGACGATAGAAAATCTTTCAATGAACTAAACATAAACAGCACTAAGCCTCAAGAAATTAAAAAACTAATTAATAAATGCAACAAGCAAATCATCGACAAACCAGAAGAAGCCCAAATTGAATTGACATTTATATTTATTGAAAAAATTGCATAAAAAATTAATAAGCATTACAGGTCAATCATTGATAAACAAGACGGCACGAGCACAAGAAAACAAATATATAACAGATATATTTAAAACAAGTCAATCATAATATATACGAGCGGGCAGAGGGTAGTACTTGAATTTGCGCGGCTGCACCGTCTGCGTCATTGCCTCCTCGAGCCCGGCAAGGTCCTTGTTGAGCCGCGTCACGTTCTCATCAGGCTCCATTTTATCAATGGCGCCGCAGTAGCCGGACTCGGCTCCGGTGCGCCGGACCTGGAGCAGGTGGTAGAAGCAGTGGACGCGCACCTCCAGATGGAGCACCATCAGGCAGAGCTCCGACAGGTCCTGGGCGCAACAAGGGGCAGGGGGGGTGAGTGCATCCCAGAGAAAGTGCACCAAAAACTGCGCGAAAAACAAAAATAAATGTACAAACAAGTGTGCAGGCAAGAGCAAGGATCAGAAACAAATGCAAGGATAATAGCACGGCGAAGTGCAGGAAGAACTGCAGGAATAAGTGCAATAAGAAGTGCACAATAGATAAACGCACGATGGACAAGTGCAAGTGCACAATGGATAAATTCCTGGTCGAGCTACAAATTCATCAAATTTAAATTATTCACTAATTTGCTCTCAACAACGGCGTTAGCTAAGACAGATTCTTACTGCCGCTTGCTTGACCTCGATTTGAAGTGCGATTTAATTTTGTGGTCCGAATTGACCAATCATATTATTCGATACAGTTCTCTCATAGATTTTCATTGATTAAATCGGACTACAAAATGAAATCGCACTTCAAATCGAGGTCGAGCAAGCGGCAGTTAATAACAGCAAGGATATCAACGGCCAAAAACAATTACAATGGGACCAAAGTCCATATTGGAAAAGTCTTGAAGAAAAACCTGGAAATGCTGTGCGAGTGAACGCAGCGTGGTGATGGTGCTGTCCGACACACTCACACGCAACACGCCCCCTGCTCGAGCAGGGGAGGCAGGGGGGGCGCCCATCTCCCAGGACGAACCGGTCACCCCCCCGCCCGTCTGCCCCTCGGGGCGGGCCAGAATGTACGGCTGGCCCCCCGACTTGAGGCTGTTGGCAAGGTCGTGTATCTTTGACGAAAACCATTCCTGCAACAACCAACATTGCTTGCAATTAGCACGTAAATGAAACTATGTACATACAATTATGTAAATACAATTATATTAATAAAATCATTAATGTCAACAGAATTAAGAATAGGCCTACATCATGTAACTCTTGTGCATCATGGCCACTAAACGCTCACGAAACCATCCTAACGCCTCCGTCGTTATAATTTGCTGCATAGCGCCCACTAAACACTCTTCTTTTTTCATTTTTTTGTAGTTTAGTGTGCTTAGCACAAAGACTATATACAATCTGGTTCCATGCAAGAGAGCTGTGGCACAGAATCTGTCCCCCTACTTTAGTCACCTTTTACGCCTTGCCTCGGGAGCTCTGGGCTGTAAGCCAATTCTTTGTTCCCCGACTTGCTGGGGCATAGCCACTCACCAGACTCTCGCAGAAGTTGCCGAGCGTGCGAAGCTGCGCGACGTCGTGGATAATCTCCCCCTGGGGAATGGACGAGTCTCTGCTCGACAAGTTGTTGGTGAGGATGCTTGACTCCTTCGAGTTCATCGACCGCAGGTCCTCCTCCGACATCATCGTCTCCGTCTGCTCCTCCTCCTTGAGGTTCTTCCAGTTTGGCAGCGACCTGCAACATCACAGGCATCCAACTCCATGCGCCTCCGCAGCCAAAACTACAGCCCCTACAGTTATCATGAATCCGTGGTTCTGGACAGTGATCATGCTCCCAGAACTGCAGTAGACTTACTAGAGCTATCATTGGTCATCTTTAACCATTTTTGTCCATGCTTGATTCCTAGGTTATTGACATCAAGAGACAACGTATAGAAGTTAATCTTTTTGAAGAGTTAACCTTCTTTGTACTGCCGGGGTCAGGGAACGCGGGCTCTTGCGTTCTTAGCCGCAAATGGCCTACCCCAGCCCAGGCGGGGAATCCGGGGCACGCGTGTAAGGACCTCATTGCCTTGCATGGTGCTCTGATGTTTGATATGTGTTTGCCTCTTCCATACAGGACTCAGTAGGATTCAGCTTCAGCAGTAAACTGATAAACCGACCAGAGAAATTCAGATTCAAATTGATGCATAGGCGAAACAAAAATTGAAATCGCTGTCGCACGGACAAAGCGAGAAGAAACAGAAATGACTCGTGTATACGTTCGTACCGCAAGAAGCGGTTGATGTCCTCGTCCTTGACCCACGTAGCACTGATGATGCGCTTCTGATCGGGGTCGGGCATTATGTAGTCTGCGGACAGCAAACGAGCACTGTGAGTGAGTTAAGTTTAAATAGCAGCACTGTAGCGATATACAGCAGGAAGATAGATATTTTTTCTTCAATTTGAGGGAGACAAGACTTTTACTAGTTTGCCTTCAGAGCAGCGTAAAGGATTCACAGGATTCGGTTGTATACTGCAGCCAAGTAATCAGCAACATGCAGACTGGTAGAAGGATTGGCAGCGTGCATACCTTGATATGAACACTAGCAGCTTGCATACCTCTGTATGATAACAACAAGACAGGATGCATACCCCTGTAGGAGGACTGGCATGAGGTCTCGAGGTACTCCTGCAGTATCTTGCACATCATGTTGATGAACTGATCGGCGTAGTCGGGCAAGTCCCGCATGAGGCCGCACAGGTCTTGTATGCTCCGCGCCACCACCAGCGTACTCTACCAGTCACGCACAAGTTTAAGTTTAAGTTACCAAGAAACAGACTTGAGCATTTTTCCAGCTATTTATGTTTCATTTTAAATAGTTCTCAGAAGCAATATTTCTTAATTGCAATCCTGCAAAGTTAAAAGCTCAAACCGCTGCTGGTACGCAACAACAGGTGAGACCTGGAGCAGAGGCTTGGGCACGTTGAGGTCCCTCTGAGTGTGCAGGTCGATCAGACTGCGCTGCATGTCTGCGCCTGCGACACAACAGCACTAAAAACATTACACCGCATGCAATAAAATAAGCCTCAGTATCAGAGCAGCAGTGAGACACTAAGAAATATACGTGCAATACAATAGCACGAGCAGAAATATCAGTTGTTGCTGTCTTGTTTGATACTAAATAAGTACTTCAGTCAATTTAGAGCCATTCAAATTACGTTTCAGTTACATATCAGTCTTTTATTTCACCCGACTATGTCTACCCAGTACCGGTACTTTTACTAATATTCTTTTGAGGCGCCGCAGAGCATGTTTTGGTTTTAGCGTAAAAATTGTCAATAAAAACTGCTCGGTGTACCAAAGACGAACAGAACAAGCAAACCTCTAGTGGTGATGAAGATAGTGTTCTCCATGCTGTACTGGACTTGACTGAGGTAAATACTTTTGACAAACTCCTTCACAAAGGACTGCAGTGCCAGAGTTCTACAACACAAATCATATCAACATACTAATAAATCAGCAAACCTAATCACAGACAAGATTCAACCCATAAATATATCAGAGAAAGCACACACTCAAATTTGATCACTGAGATGAGCAATGCCATTCACAATATAAATGTTGATGCAGGAACAACTTGCTGGTAAAAGGGTCGTTCTATATTTAGAAGAAGAAGCAAACATAAGCCAGAATTTTACAAAACTTTTATTCCTCAACCATAAAACAGCGAACAGAGGCCTAGTTAATCTGTCATGCTAAATGATTTGTTAATAAATGCATTAAAATCATATAAAATGTGCACACCTACTTGAAGACCACACCAAACTGTGCTCTCATAATCAGAAAAGAAAGGGATAGCCCATGCCCAGTCCACAAACGTAATGCAAAAATGACAAAAAGCACAGTTGATAAGCAACGAATTTCCCTTTGGAAGCGAGTATTTGAAGCCTACCCCGACTGGACGTTTGTAGCCGTCTCAATCTCTTTCATAAACTGCTGCAGCGGGTTGTAGATGGCTAGACGAACAAATGAGGCACGTAGACAAAAACAGCTCACAGACTCGTTCAGTAATTAACAGGACTGCCTTTAAATACTGAAAATAATTTAACATTATTAACAGGACTGCCTTCAAAAATTGAAAATGAAGACAGTTGTACTTTAAGGACCATTGTCAAAAGAATACTAAAATGCACTAGCAATAATTTCTGCACGAAAATGTCAAAATGCGCAACCAATAATTCTTAAAATTAGATCATAAATTGAACAGAATTGCGAGACGTATTCATACTGATTTGAAAGTAGACAACTGCCTAGTAGTCACCAGCTTTATCACCTCTTTATGTATTTCAATCACAAGCATCACCTATCAATTAGGCACTGCAAACAACTCTGGTTCCTCACATCTTGTCTACTCTAAGCGCAGAAGGCAGGCGCAACAATAAATCGACCCCCGCTCCTCACCGGTGATGTTGCTTGCACAGAGGCGACACACAAACGGAATCTTGGCCGACTTGTCGCTCACAGCATCGCCCCCCTCTAACACATCCCCCTGCACACCATAAAACATTCCGACTAGGAATCATCAATCAATTAGGATATTGATCCCAGATCACAATGTCATTCTAGCCAATCAGCGCGCTGAGATTCTGATCTAGGATTTAGTTCAAGAGATGTGATTAGCTGTCGACACTTTAATCGCTAAACCTGATTTAATAAGTTCAACAGAAACCCCGGGATGCATTAAATGAAATACAGAAATTTATAGGAGTAAGAAAGTATCGTGTGCGTTAATAAGAACTCTATAAAATCAGAACAATGACCGTTAGAGGAGAGACATAAAGCAAAGAGCACGCACGTTTCATACAACTAGAGACAGAAGGCAAAAGGCACGCACTGTTCCGTAGAACTCCTGGCGCTGTTCCCTCATGTAGCTGCTCATCGATATGGCGTGCGACGACGCGTCAAACCGAAACAGCGCGATCTTACACAAACAGCGCAACACTACACTCAAATCAAACAGCAGATACACTGTGGGGCTAATCAGTAACAAATACTAATGCCTTTCATTTACAACAGACTGACAAAATAGCACATCGAGTATCAATTGATAGACTGAAATCATCAGAATGCCTTCAAATTGTTTCAGAATTTTTAGCCCATGGCCTCGCATACATTCAAAAATCGCACCTGTCAAATGAAATAGATCACTAAACAAAATTTGTATTTGTAGCATTTCAATATTTTTTTTTTTTTTTAAACGTTTTCTATTTTTTTTTCTAAAGTTTATTCTTTCATACAATGGTTACATGAACAGTACATGTTATCAAATCGTGTGAAACAACAAGGACAAAGTAAAGGAGAAACAAAAATCTCCTTATGGCCATACACCCCTATTTAACCCTTAACAGGCAGTTATTTAATTATGACTGAAACGGAACTTGACAGAAAAATAAAATATGAAATGACAAAGAAAAACAGCACAAGATATGAATAGCAAGACCACAAGTACAAAGAACACAGATTGCATGCGCCTAGTGAGCATCGAACGCAAACACGTTCGATGCTTTACACCTCGATTAAAAATAAACCCAACCAACCTTTTTCGGTCTGATCGGTCGCTTCTTGGCGAAGTAGCTGGCGATGTCCAAGATGTTGTCATCAAGTGATGCAGTCTGCTGAGTCTGCGACCCCGTCGTGTTTCGTATGTCAAGATAATCACTCAGTATCATCTGAAGCTGCAAGGCAATAGAAACTAAATTACAATTAATATAATTAGCAAGAACAAGTAGAGAGGCACAAGATCATTGCTTTCTGGTCTACCCTCAAAATAAACAACAATGAAAAAAAATCACCATTGTAAAAAAACCAAGGGGGATCACTACAGGCGGTATATCGAGGCACGTATGGAGATAACGGGGGCGGGGCTTGGCCTGCGGGCCAAACCAATTACCAACCGTCAACAATTGATCGACAGGGTCATGACCCTTTCACATCCAATCACAATAATTAACAACAATTACGCATAACTCAAATCTACTTCCGTTTTTGTAAAAAGATCCTTCTTTTTGCAGAATTGTGCAGCTAATGCATGCGCACTCTAGGCTTTAGATTTCTGTGAAAAAAACCACATCGAATCTAATAAATATTCAATAAATATCCAGACTATCATAATTTAGTAATTTGACACTCAAAAGTTTTAGTCAGCAGTCAGAAATTTTTTCGAAATGCACCAGTTCAACAAGTAGGCTAGTTGTTCAAAGCGCTGTTTCTACACAAAGGTTCAATTAGTTCACAATATTCAACATTTCACGTGCACTGACCACAGCCTGAACCTTGTTCCAGACGTCAATTGAATCGTACAGACCAAAGTCTCCCAACGTCGACATCGAATTCTGCAACCACACCAATCACCTACGTAAACGAAACACGCATTATATACATCAGATGATATCAAGAGAGATTCATAAAGCATCACAATATCTCTCTGATAAAAAATCAAACAAAAAAGAAAATGTTTCAATGGCTACTAATGCTTTGAGCAGCTTGTCTACATATGAACTCAATAGCAAATAATTTAAAACGTTGTGAAAAAATCCGTATGTTGCGACTCAGCAAGCGCGCCAATCGTCATTCCACTGCTCCAAATGTTGACATTGTAAGCCTAAACAAACCTTTAACTCATTGCTGTATTGATATAGTGAATTCGTGCGATGAAGCGGAACGCCCAGACCTTCACTTAATCACATAACTGCTACTAAAACTGTCAATGCATGCGATGAAGCGGAACGGCCAGACCTTGATGCGCTGGATGTTGGCAAGCACGACTGCGTGGACGCGTGCGACAATGCGGAACTGTTTGAAGATGAGCTCGAGCAGGTCGAGCAGGTACTGGGGCTGCTGCAGCTGACCAAGATCATCGCCCTCCAGGTACGCAAAGTCCGCCACCTGGCGAGCGCAACAGGTACTAATAACAATAAGAAAAAAAATTGAACCGGATTTAGAGTTCACTTTGAAGCCCAAGGAGGTCATCAATATGCAGATAAAGCAACTTGCTGTTTGCAATTTTAAATTGAAAATTTTAAAACCAGCAAATGTACAATGATTGAATTCTAGAGACAGCAATGGAGGGGTCAAAGCTCCCTCTCTCCACAAATAAAACAATCATTGTTAAAACAAATCACTCGCATTGTTTGCCTTTAGAAATATTGCACACAGCGCCATAATAGAAAGCAAATATGCTTAACTGAAACAAAGAGGAGGGGTCAATGCTCAGTCTACGATACAATATCACTGGGTGGGGAACCTTCTGGGAGGCGCGCTGAACAATGGCCAGCAGCCTGGGCTTGACTCTCGCAGGGCCTGATCTGGGTCTTGAGAAAAAACTGCCAAACATTTGCCAAAAGACTTTTTTGTCAGGCCTTACTTTTTTTGCCAAATTTACTACACATTTGTTCCCTTCGGATGCATTGGAATATATACAATTTTTTTCTGTTCATCACCATAGAGCCAGTAATTGAGCTACTAAGAGGAGGATGAAAAAAAATTCGCCAAGGCCTTTCACCAAGTGGAGAAAAAATTGCCAACAGCTCAGAAAATCCTTTTCGGCAATTTTGGTGACTGGCAGATCAAGCCCTGGTTGAGAATCATATGTAGCTGAGGATCATATTTAGTTGAGGATCATGTTTAATTGAGCATCATGTTTAGTTGAGGATCATGTTTAGTTGAGGATCACGTTTAGTTCAGGATTACGTTTCGCTGAGAACCACGTTTAGCTGAGGATCATGTTTAATTGAGGATCATATCTAGTTGAGGATCATATCTAGTTGAGGATCATATTTAGTTGAGGATCACGTTTAGTTCAGGACAATGTTTAGTTGAGGACCATGTTAAATTGAGGACCATGTTTAGTTGAGGATCACATTTAGTTGAGGATCAAGCTTAGTTGAGGAAAAATTCACCAAAAATGAGCCAAAAGACGTTTTTTTCGCCAGTCCATACTTTTTTGGGCCAAATTTATTATACATTTGTTCCCTTCGGACGCTTTGGAATATACCAAATTTATTTTTCTGTTCATCACCATAGAGCCAGTAATTGAGCTTCCAAGAAAGGAGGATGAATATAAAATTCGCCAAGGCCTTACGGCAAGTAGAAAAAAATTCTCCCACTGCTCAAAAAAATCTTTTTAGATGATTTTGGAGACTGGCAGATCAAGCCCTGGATTCTCGTACCTGCTGGGAGGCACGCTAGACGATGGCCAGTAGGCCGGGCTTGACTCTCGTACCTGCTGGGAGGCGCGCTGGACGATGGCCAGCAGCCCGGGCTTGACTCTCGTCCTCAGCAGTTCGACGGCATCAGGCAGGCGCTTGAGCATCGCGAGGGACTCCACCAGGACTGCGATGAACGCGACAGGATCCCGATCCGGGTCCAGCGCCACATCCTCCCGGATCTATGGACATAGTGAGTAAATGTCAGGGTTTCAATACAACATAGTAACACAGTGACCAACTGAACATGCATATCTAGAAACGACCTCTACAATATATAACACAACTGGATTGATATGAACCATTCGGTAGGATGGCCTTGAAACATCGAAATGAAATTTGAATCCAACAATTAGGGATGTGATACTGGCAAGCTTCAACCTGAAAAGAGTCATTGCAAAAATACTCTTCAACCAACGCTAGCATTTACATTGCACACACACGAGCCCCAGTCATACACTATCTTCGTCTTCGATTAAACATTATTGTCAACATGGCCACAACTATTTTGAACAGATCAGACACACCGACACACAAAATAACAATTATTAGAAATCAAATTACGTCAAGTACAAAGAAAAACTTCTACGCAAAACTCAACCGCACTACATTTCAGTCCACCTGATGCGGGGCGGCAATCTCTGCAAGATTCGCTTCCATCAACATCTTCAGTGCCTCCTCCTCCGCACTGCCCCCCTCGCTCCCCCCTGGCCCGTTGCTCATCCCCCCTCCGCCCCGCAGCGTGCCCATGCGGTTGAAGGGCGAGATCGCGCTGCCGCCACGGCCGCTGTTCTGACTTTGGCGCAGTGAGCCCTGGCGCAAGAAGTGCTTGACGATGCTCGCTGTCGACTTGACGTAGATGAGTTTGTGAAGCTCGTCAGTTAGTGTGTCATAGAGCTCCTCCTTGCGCGAAGACAGCTCCATCTATAGCGGGCAGATAGAGGGTCATCACGATACAAATGACAGCTCCATCTACAGTGGGCAGATTAGGGCCATCTGGATGTAGAACAGATAGCAGCTCAATCTGTAAAGGATAGAAAAGAAAAATCTAGATGCACAGTTGCTCTTATATACAGCGGCCAGATAGGAGTTATCGAGAGATAGATGACAGCTTCAACTACAGCAAAGGGTTGTCTGGAGTAGATAACAACTTCATTTATGGGTAATAAATTAGGTCATCTGGAGGCAGATAGCAGTTGAATCTGGGGGCAGATAATCGGCTATCTTGAGATTGATAACAGCTACATTTGCTACAAATAACAGAGCTACAGCCGTAACAAATGGGAGTTAATAGAGACAGAAAATCCTTTGGTAATTTGACAAATTGACACTGTTCATTGGCCCCTGTCAGGACCTGTAAATCTTAGATTTGATCAAATATCACTTAATAATTATAATAAAAAATTTAAATTCTCACTCTGGTAGCTCTCTTTGTATCATTGATTTAACCTAAGTCGTTAAACCAGGACATACACAGCTATAAAGATGTACAAATCTGATCAACCACAAGCCAAGCCATTTATCCAGTTGGGCGGAAAGGCAGAGTGCTCCTACCCGGACTTCACGGAGTGCCTCGACATCCTCCAGGTCTCCCTCGAGCAGTGTGAGGGAGGAGACGATGAGGGACGTGCACTGGAGATACTGGCGCCGCTCCGTGTGCGACCGCAGCTTGTCAGGCACATCCTGGACACAATACAACGACTGTCTGGCACACGTCCTGGATGCAATGCAATGAATGTCTGGCACATGTCCTGGATACAAAACATAAGTTCTATTTTTAACTCAGTTTCTATTTGCACCTATTTATTTTTACATTGTGAGATCAGTTCAGTTCCAAAATCTGGCACATTGTGAGTAGGCTGCAAAACACACGTATATTATAATAATAAAGGAAATGTTTGTTTTATTTCATGCAACAGACAGCAAGCAAAAACTACGATATGCAGTAAACAAGCCAACTATAACACATGATGACATTCCTTAAAGAACACAGCCTGCTCATAAACTGTTAAATAATTTTGTACAAAGGCCGGCGTAGTCGAGTCCATATCATTATTTAATAATGATAATAATAATACTAAAAATAATAATGAGCTTAGAGTCTGTTTTGGCGTCTAATAACGTCATTGGGGACCATTGCGTGCGACATCCACCTTTACCGTACTCACACATCGCAAGGCCATAAATCTATGACAAGCACAATGCGCAGAGTATCTTCGTCGCCGACCTTGACCCGCTCGATGTCGTCGAGCATATTGAAGACGGCCCTGTTCTCCACGCCCTCGATCCACAGTCGGCGCAGCTCGTCACGCTTGCAGTGAAGCAGGTTCTTGCACGACTGCAGATTCTCCTTGGTCGCACGCACCCGCTCCTGCGACGCTGTACCACGACACACGCACAATACCCGCTAACACGTCGGATGCAGTCAAACTAAGAGTGAAAGCGCTAAAAAAGTACAGTGGTTTATCAAATATCAATCAAGCACAGAAATTCAATGAAATTTCATATTACTCACTACAAATTTAATTCTGCGAGTTCAGCGACATTTGTCACATTATGGGTTCTTCTAATGCTAAAGTAAACTCCACGAGTCTATGTATGGAGCTTTGACTCACCATTTAACAGCTCAACACACGCTAGGTTACTAAAAACCAAGC
The DNA here is from genome assembly GCA_034695025.1 of Chamaedrilus cognettii. NCBI lineage: Eukaryota > Metazoa > Annelida > Clitellata > Enchytraeida > Enchytraeidae > Chamaedrilus > Chamaedrilus cognettii. Next base: position 19,567 of record JAQIWG010001542.1, read on the forward strand.
CACTAAATCGCAAGCATTTTGTAATTTGAAATACTTCATCACAAATAACGAAAATAAATTCAAACACCTGTAACAATAAATTAGCGAGATGAAGAGTTTGTACCGGTGACTCTGGAGGATATCTTGCTAAACGACTGAATGATGGACGTCAGGTCGGACAGATGGTCTGTAGAAACAAGTACCGGTAAATGATTAGAAATGGCCTTCGCTTATCATTAAGAAGTATCTACTCATAAACCAAATACTTGCAACCTGTATTACCATAAATAATTGCCGCTATTAAAAGATCAGTCATATTAATTATTATATGAGTGTAACAGATCAATGACACAAAAACAAGACTGGGGGATATTACCAGTGACCATATTCTCAAGGCGTCGATCACTTTCACTGAAGGCTTTCTCAAGCTGAATCTTCTGTGCCTCCCTCTGCTTGACATCGGCGCTGGAAGCATTACAGTGATACCAAGCTAATAATATCTGTTTAACATAGGCTAAGATTAACCGCAATATATCAAACGATTTATCAATATGCACGCAGCATGCAAATAATTTAGATTTTCTCCAGCAAATGTCTCCATCGAGAGAATTCTGTGCACTCTTGTGTAATCGGTGAACATTGACATGCATGTAGCTTGACATAGGAAGTGATCAGAAGAATGCTTAAGGCATTCAATACATCTATACTTAAATTATAAATGGCACCGGTACTGTAAACCCGCTATCATTTGCGCACGTCTGACAAAACAACCACATCAAAATAAGCCAATTATTGAAGCAGAACATACAACATTTTTGAATGGGGTAGGTCATACCTAGATGAAAGAGACCTGACAATCTCCATCAGCAGCCCCTGCTGAAATTGCAACAAAAGCCAATTCAAAGACGTACTGAATTTACAGAATGTTTGGTTAACTATAGGACCAACGAAAAAGCATGTCAGTAAACTGGGTTCATGCGTCCATGCGTCGGTGCGTAAACCCGTGTAAAGTGGGTCGCCAAAAGTGCGTGGACAACCTGCATCGTTGATGTGTATAGTGCGTCGGAAGTATTTACAAAAATGCGTTGATGAAAATGGTGAACCTCAAAATTGAAACCCGTTGAGCTTGTCATTTAGAACGATAGCAATTTATTTACCTTAGGAACTTAGCTGTTTTTTATAGGTTAATTTTATGGTTGTTTATGTAGTGTCACAGTGTCTGTTTTAATGTAAAATGAACAAATGATGATATCGCTACATCATGTTATAAATATTTGATGTAGCTACCTATAATCATAACTGATTATTTATCTGGTCTAATTTTTTTTTGCTGGTTTTAAATTATAGATCTGCTCATCAACAAATTTAGTCAACTAAATTTTTTTATTTGTGTTTCAAATTTGTTTAAATTACATTAGCATATGTTGGAGAAATTGTGGTTTAATACTTAGACAAATAAATTTTGATTGTCAATTTCTATCAGAATTATACTAAACTGAGCACATTGGCAGTAGTAATAAATGTATGTTTATGTCTGAAATATTCTTTCATCTGTGGATATAATTAGCAAAGTCAAAAATATACCGAAGGGGTGCCGTTTTATTTTCTCAACCATATATTTGATAATATTGACCAAGCCACGATTCTTGGAATCCAGGTGCCGCTATGCCATGCCGACCGCGGCTGCTTGCATCACAACCCTTTGATCTCAGCCGACCTTACTGCTCTAAGCAGTAAACTGCAGCGACCTAATAATCGGTTATAGCTTCATTCAGAAATGACGACGAGTTAAGGGATGTCATGGAGGCGGGGCAGGCCCCCCAAATTTTATGTAAAAATGTTCCTCTTAAATGTAGTTGAAGATATTTTTATCATGCCAAGTGAGCGATCGCAAAGTAGGCTTAGAGAGCTTGCAAGCAATGCATAGATTGCATTGCAGAATGCAAAGACCTTCATGCAGCATGCAAGCCGGATTATTCGTTCAGTCGTGCAAGCAGATTTAAATGTTTTTGAGTGTTTAAACATTTAATCTGACGTCTCATATAGACACTTGTTTCATCGGGCCATTTCATGTTTTTAACGGCCAGCTTTTCCTGGGTCTTAAATCAGTACTTATAATCAGTGCATGATTCGTTGAATGGTGTAATTACGATGATTGAAGGACAAATAATGTAGGAAAATAAAAAAAGTAATAATACATGCAACCATCTGCCTATCACCAAAATCGCAAAAGAAACTTAATTTCACAGTTGGCAATATTTCTTTCCCATTTGGTGAAAACCGTTGGAGAACTACTTTTTGCTCCATTGTCCATAGAAGTTCAATTGCAAAACCTAGTCAAACTTTAAAAAGACACTGCTTCAATTTGCAACAAAAAATAGGCAGCTTTATCATTGACAAAATTCCTATATATTCATATTTCAAGAAAAATAAATTGGGACTAATGAAGTTCGCCCCTTTCGCCTCCCTGCTTGCCACATTAATTATTAGGCTTCGTGGCCACCAGGTTTATTAGACCAGTTAATAGTGTAGCTTCAGGATATAGGTTATCCATGATTTACATGTGTGGAACTCGATTTGAAAGGCGAAACTTTCAATAGTCTAACATATTTACACATTTGCCACAAATTAGCCGTTGAGTTTTAATTATTATCCAATAAGTAGTGCTCACCCCCACCCCGCCCCCTCACCCCCAGTCCTATTGCCATTGGGTCCCTAGATAGAGAGCTGAAGACAAAAATGTGACAAAATCTAATTGGCGCAATGGGTAATCTGCGTCGGCTGGACGCACTGTGTCGACGCACTTAGACGTGTATCCCGACGCACCGACGCATCGACGCAGTTTACGGACATCCAACGAAAAATCGCTGAGAGCAACGAAAAAGTACTTAGAGAAGTGTGAAAATCTTAATTTTTCTCATTGACGCTTGCCAATTAATAAATAATTATGTGCGAATCTTCGCCTAGGAACACGCGAGAATTAAGTTCAATTAACATTAGTGAGCGATGTAAACGACAATCAATTGGTTCTTATTTTCGCCACGGTATCGAAATTCAGTTACGCTCAATTAATTATTTGCCCCTCCTCCAAAACAATAATCAGTTGTCGAAAATCAAACGATTTAAAATCAAAGCCCACGTGCCTGATTGAGAATAATTACATTGGTTAAGCATACGAAGTCCGATATTGATCTGTTTATCTGCTCAAGATCCTAAAAAATATTGCCTAAATTAGATACGTCAGAGGGAACATTTATCACCTTTTCCTTATTTGTTTTCCTTTCAGGGTCCATGGAAGTCGCCATCTTGAATATTTGGGGAGGGTTAGATCCGTCTACAGTCGAATCGTCTACAATCGTCTAAACCCAATCGTCTAACATAAAAAATCAACAGAGTCCGTTTCGTCTTAAGTCTCTTATTGATGCCTAGAGGCTTATTCGTCTAATATCCGATCGTCGATAATTTTGCACAACCAAATTATCTACATCTGAGTAATGCAAACAGTCCATTTCGTAGAAACATGTTTTGACAATTACTAAGGCGAAAGAGCGACTTGCGAGTAGGGAGGAAATAAGCCTATTGCTTTTCAAAGTACACTTTATTATGTTAGCTTTTTATCATAGGCTCATTTCAATTCTATACCCTTGTCATAAGCTCCGCAAAATGTCATATTCTTGAATAATATGCTATTGCCAATTACAATACCTATCATAATGATTGCTTCTCCTTTTAGGTCCGTGCCCTTGTCAGTTTTTCATTAATGATCTTTCAGATTCTGTATCCTCAAATGTTAGACTTTTTGCAGCTGACACAAGACTATATAGAGATAAGTCTCAATGAGCAAGATTGCAAAGAAAAATTAAAATATTAAAATTATAGATGCGTTCGACGTCCCGGACCATCTAAACCGATAGTGCCATACCAAGTCACCATAGTTACAGCAATGAACTTCACGGTTTCTATTAACAAAGTTAACTTTTGGAAGTTGTAGCTTCGAAATGATCATGCCAGACAGTTTCTGCCGCGTGCCGCTGTTTAAACAGAGAAGGGGGAATCAATTCCCTGCGGACAAAAAATGAAGTGCATGTAACCATGAACTGGGGCGATTAACAAGATACTAGTGGACGCTTTCGTTGTGCTTGCACTTCGGCAGCTTCCCAAATTCCATCGCTAAATATTGCCCAAACACCCTGCATCGTAGCGGAAAATAATGTAGGCCTAAATGGCTTTCTGTTTAAATACAGATAAAGTAACTGTTGAATATTAATAGCCTACTGCAATGTATTTATCGCTGCTTCTGTAGCTTACGCTAGTAGGCCTAAATATCAGCCTACGGAGATTTGATCGCCGCTATATATCAGCCTAGCGATTCGACTAGATGAATTATATTATATTTTTCCACCCCCGCAGCAGTTTGATCTGTGTGATTAAACTATATTATACTCAAATATTGTTTAATATTATGTTGTTTTTCTATTAAATAC